>JAVTVY010006333.1:0-37748 GCA_036873755.1 Hanleya hanleyi
TTCCTCTCCTTTCCCCCTACCCCATCTTTGTTTTGGTATGTTTTACCATCTGAAGTACACATTTCGAGATAAAACCTCAAATATTATCGTAATAGCCATGACGATGGGTTCGCAGCAATTGTTCGAATTATAATCTGACTTTCTAGCTTCTAAACCATACCAGATAGGCACGGAATATGTAAAAATAACTGGAATTATGGTCAAATTGATGTTAAATTTGTAGTTTCCTCTGTCTGGTAAATATCGAAAATTCTTTCAGAATCTTCAAAAATAATGGCTAAGACGCAAAGAACTGTTATCTATTCAGAGTATTTAATATTGTCCGTACGTTTTACGTTGGGAAATATCCTGTTGAGTAATCAAATTGGTGTTGGTGTCCGAGATAATGCATTTTAGATGCCATAGTCGCCCCGCCCAAGGGGAGGTAAATCTGTATAGTCCTGCTTGGCAACATATGTTATCGGCGTAGTTGTTCTATGTTTCACTTAAAAATTTTTAAATATTCTTCCCGACATTCGAAAGATCTGAAAGCGTACATTAAAATGGTATAAAACTGAACAATTTGAGCGAAAATGACAAGGCAAATGGCTTATTACAACTCAGCAGAGCGTATCATACGTCAGAGTATATTTTTACTGTATATAAGGTATTGCATATATGACTAAGGTGTATTTTATGGGAAAAGTGTTGCTGGCGCATAATAGTCTGCGAGAGAAATCGAGTACACTAGTATATCACACTTGCCATATAAGGGCTTTTTCGTTGGATATCCGTTCCTCTCCTTTCCCCCTACCCCATCTTTGTTTTGGTATGTTTTACCATCTGAAGTACACATTTCGAGATAAAACCTCAAATATTATCGTAATAGCCATGACGATGGGTTCGCAGCAATTGTTCGAATTATAATCTGACTTTCTAGCTTCTAAACCATACCAGATAGGCACGGAATATGTCAAAATAACTGGAATTATGGTCAAATTGATGTTAAATTTGTAGTTTCCTCCGTCTGGTAAATATCGAAAATTCTTTCAGAATCTTCAAAAATAATGGCTAAGACGCAAAGAACTGTTATCTATTCAGAGTATTTAATATTGTCCGTACGTTTTACGTTGGGAAATATCCTGTTGAGTAATCAAATTGGTGTTGGTGTCCGAGATAATGCATTTTAGATGCCATAGTCGCCCCGCCCAAGGGGAGGTAAATCTGTATAGTCCTGCTTGGCAACATATGTTATCGGCGTAGTTGTTCTATGTTTCGCTTAAAAATTTTTAAATATTCTTCCCGACATTCGAAAGATCTGAAAGCGTACATTAAAATGGTATAAAACTGAACAATTTGAGCGAAAATGACAAGGCAAATGGCTTATTACAACTCAGCAGAGCGTATCATACGTCAGAGTATATTTTTACTGTATATAAGGTATTGCATATAGGGTGCAGTCCACAGTAGACCCCTCGTTGCTGGAAATAGACCCTTGGTATGGCCCGTCCGTCTTTCTGAGATGCCAAACCATCCAGAAAACCCATATAAAAGTATATATTTTCTTCATGGGAATGCTCATACCATTAATTCAGCATACAAGCCAGTTATGCAAATTCAACCCGGGATAAATTTTGTTCCCTCGGAACGTACTCCATATTTTCTGAGAAATCTATTAAAATGACCCAAAATACGCCATATTTCGTTCATTTCCTGGAAAAATCTTGACAATCGATTTCAATGAGATTTCGTCTCAGTGTTCCCCGTCTCCAGGCGAGATAAAAAAGCTATTCAAAATATGGGGTCGACCATGCCGTTTTTTGTCACATATTCCATATGTAACATAACCCTATTTTTAAACACCTGAAAAACGTACGAAACTGAGGCTGACGAAGGTTGACTTCGCCGCCCGACTCGCCATATAGCTCAACCGAGCCACCCATCCGCATATGTCATTTTGAAGGAATGGTAGTAACCAGAAGCTTGGTACTATAAATACTGGTTACGAAAAAGGGAAGGATAATTATCATGTGGTCAGACCCGGACGCTCTGCTGTATTAAAATTTTTGACCAATAATCCGAAACTATGGACTACTCCCTGAACGTTACAAGTATTGACGCCCAGCCAGATGGTCTGATGTGACGTCACAAACCAACGTCAAACAAGGGCAGATAAACGATGCGGATTTCATTTCTGAAATCGGCCGGGCTTGAGATACCAACTTTGAAGCACTTTTCAAAAGCTACCAGGAAACAAAATACTTCAAATAAAACCAAACGGAGTACATGGGCTGATATTTCCATCATTAACTAGCCCGCGGAAAATATAAATAGGAAAATATGAAAACCTTTGCATTTCACCTTTAAGTGTGTAATAACCCAAATTCAGGCTGTATTCCACCAACGTATGACACGAAACCTAAACATTTTGAGATGTGATCTCTCCAGTTTTATTTTGCACTTGATAATGCCCACTTACGCACCTGAACTAGCATGCTGGAATAATATTGGTACATGTACGCCTTAGAGCCTTAAACTGTCATTCTCTAAGCTGAGTGGTTTGCTTACTAAATCATTGAGAGAATTCTTCAATATGACAGTTTAAATTTTTTTCTCGCCATTTCGCCAGACAAAGATAAATAGTGGCGTATAGGTATGCACGTTACATTACTGTGACGAAAGCAAATGTTTAGATAATATGAAATTTATTGGGTTTTCGCGTGTTGTTAGAAAAATATGCGATTCATTACATTTTAATAGCAGCATTATTATATCTGTGGTGGAGAATGTCGTTATCAGGCTATAGTGAAAATGAAATGCCATTTGACAACACATGTTATAAAACCCTTGAAATCTCCACGGTAAATTTGAGAACAATATTTAAAAAATAATGTTTTCATTTGCGTGCTCAATGGTTATTTTACGCACGGTTAGTGTGGGAAAATTTAACACCTTTCCCACACTAACCGTGCGTAAAATAACCATTGAGCATGCCTATGAAAACATTATTTATATTCTATTGCACTTCTCAAATTGATTATCAACCAAGATTATAATGAAAGGTTGAAAATATATTTTAAACTTTAACAATCTTTCTCCCCTTTTTTGAAAAAAAACACCTCGTCCACTGATGTTGAGACGATGCTCCCGTCTCGGTTGGCATCGTGCCAGGGGACTTTATGTGGTCTCTCAAATGGGGAGTCATTTTGTCAGCTGAGTCAGCTGTTGAGAAATTACATGGATATATACCTATTTGTGCCGCTTTGTTAATCAATTTCACGATGGAAACAAGTTGAGAAAGAAATTTCATCCTGTAATTTATTTGTTTGTTTTATTCGATTGTTACTTGTACGAAAGCAGAAGCCCCTTTCCTCACCCCACTGAAGAATTACTCTTCTATAACACTTGTGTCAATAACATCGAGGTAACCGTGCATCTATTACACGTTTTCGCACGGTTATGTGAAATCAACACCCGTCAAGTGCAGGTGTTCATTAGGAGATTCCATTTCACAAGTCGGATGAGGAAAGGGACGTCTGCTTTCATACAAGTAACAATCGAATAAAACAAACAAATAAATTACAAGAAGAAATTTCTTTATCAAGTTTAAATGGTGTTTCCACTGAGACGAGAGCCTCGGTGGATGAGTTTTTTTCAAGAAAGGGGTGAAAGGTTGTCTGGCCTGGGCTTTTTGGGACCTGTCCAGGCCTGAGGAGGGGCAATTTCATATTTCTCCAATATGCTAAACTATAAAGTCACGGAGTGTAAGCTCTCAAGTTCTTGTTTTTCCGGATATGGCGCAGAAAGTTTGGTAAGGAGGCATCTTGCCGCCACCACCACCTCCAGGCCTGGTAGGGTTAAATATTTCCGTTCCCATATGAACCATCTTTTAGCTCGGATTTCATCGATATCTTTTATAGCCAATGAATTAGCTTGTGAGCGAAATTTATCGAAACTGTTACTACTCAGGTGATAATTATGTACACAGGCCAGACCATGCACATGTATAGCTCATGCAAACACTGATATGTCTTCTACTGGTCAAGTTTGATATTATGCCTAGTGACAATGCCATCGTCAGGATGGTAGGTCGTACACGGTATAACAATGATTCCACACGGAAATAGTATATCGACGGAGACTGGCTAATAGTAGTTGTTTTGTATGAAGTGTATATCCAGGAGATTGCTCCCATGTATGCAGTCTGAATTGTTTCTGTTCCTCATTTCCAAACTGTCATATATAAACTGTAATATTGATATTAAATATGACATTTTGCACCTACATGTATATTAGAAACCTTAAATTAGGCCCAGCAAACTGAAATAGATTTAATTTGAACTCCCCATGCGACTTATCTTGTCAAAAACTGTTGCGTTTATTCATGACAGTAGTACCGGTATTTGGGAATGCGAATATGTGTGAAACCGGTGGAATCGTGCTGCACAGATATAAGAATAATTCCTTAGAACGTAATCTCTTATATTTACCAAAAAAATAACATCTAGAAATACAAGTTCGTTTGTTGAAGCGCATGATGTAGTACGTAATACTTACTGCTATGTTTAACATTGTGCCACTAGGACCGTTGCTTCTCAATGTAGTCTGCTGATTTACAGAACTGAGGACTGTCTACATTTTCGGTTGTCATATAGCAACAACTAATGACACAATTGTGTCATTGGCAGTGGTCATCTCGCCAGCTAATGTCACAATTTTGTCATTAGTAGGTGACTCTGCATGCAGAGTTTGGGAGCTGAAACTTACCATACCTCTTGGGCAAACTCTACCAGAAAACGTAAATAAATCAAAGATTGTCGCTTTGATGACGTCACAGTGATGTCATTTTTAAACGAGAGATCCTGAAGGATCTTGGCGCACACCGATAATTGTAAGCTAATGACAAGAGGATCTTTTTGTCCATTGTTACTAAGAACAAACAATTGATATGTAATTTTGTTTGCAGAATTTCGAATTTGAGCGAAAAAGATCGAAAAGGGACACTGGAAAACACCAAGATATTATCTTTCTAAGTTTCAAGATTTCTAGAAACGGTACTTGATGTCGGTTGTTATAGTACAAAATGAATGTCCAGAGGATCCTTCGTCTTCGTTTTGTAGTATTTTTTTTTGTACGTGTCATCGTTGGCTACTGGAAGCGAAGACAAATCTCTTTAACACTTTGGCATGAGCTATGAAACGTACTTTTTATAATTATTAACATAGATTTTATAATTAGCAACGAATGCTATTCTGTTCTGTTTACTTGGCTAGTTTAAGATATGTTTTTTAAGATACCAAGCTCGAAAATAGTAAGATGGTACAAACTTAATACTAGTGAAGGGATCCGGTCCGTGCAGTAATGTTGAAACTTTGGAAGTGTCTGAATCTCCCTTGGATCAAAACACGCAGTAGTCTACAGTTGTCGATTTGTGACGTTGTGTCACAAGAGTGACATCTCTATGCCATTCTCAAAGAGAGCCGTGTCTACCCGCGGGAGACCAAAGCGACTCTCATGTAAACTGGTGACATTTTTGAATCTCCAATCTCAAAGCGAGGCAGCATGACATCATTCTCAAAGCGAGCCGTGTCTACCCGCGAACTACTTCCTGTATTAGATAACTCGCTTTCACGGCCAAGTATACATACCGACAATAATTTGTTCGCGATTGATATGCTCCGAAACGGAAAGAGTCATTTCCCAATTATATAGCCCACGTTATGTTTAGCAATTCGCTTCTAACTTGGCGGAGTCAGCAGGTCAGTGACAAGCCAGATAATCATACGCCGCCTACTCACCCCCCAAATTTTGGGGGGATGGCTCCCATTTACGCGTGAGACTCTTTCTCGCAGTAGGGAGTCTCGCGAGACGAGAATGATCTCTATGCGTAGCCGGCCTGTCGGCAGACGAAACAATGAGGCAGTTCACTTCCAACGGCATGGAGTAAAGTAAACTGATTTAAAATTTGAAGAAATACATTTTAATTCGGAATCATTTGAACTCCTTGATATAGAAAGTGAATGTATGGATATTCTCTATAGTAAATATATACCGTTTGATCCGCCGACTCTTGTGATGCAACGTCGCAACTCGGGAATATATTAATTTGAAGCGTAACTTGGATTTTCGAATCGGACCAAAAATGGTATCTTGCTCAACTAGGCCTCATGTGGCACCTGTGTCCCAAATTTGAGAAAGATCCATGCAGTACTTCCTGAGAAATCACGATAACAAAATTTCATGGAGGAAATCCAAGATGGCCGCCTGGTGGCCATACTGGATTTTGGAATCGGGCCAGAAAAGCTATCTTGCATAACTAGATCCCAAGGGGAACCTGTATAACAAATTTGAGAAAGATCCACGCAGTAGTTCCTGAGAAATCGCGATAACAAAGTTTCATGGCGAAATTCAAGATGGCCGCCTTGTGACAATATTGGATTTTCGAAACGGATCAGAAAAGACATCTTGCACAACTGGACCACAAGAGGAACCCGTGTACCAAATTTGAGAAAGATCCATGAAGTAGTTCCTGAGAATTCACGATAACAACGTTTCATGGAGGAAATCCAAAATGGCCGCCTGGTTGCCATATTGGATTTTGGAATCGGACCGAAAAAGATATCTTGCACAACTAGACCCTAAGGGCAACCTGTGTACCAAATTTGAGAAAGATCCACACAGTTTTTCCCGAGAAATCATGGTAACAAAGTTTCAAGGGGAAATCTAAGATGGCTGCCTTGTGGCCATATTGGATTTTCGAACCAGACAAGAGAAGCTATCTTTCACAACTAGACCCTAAGGGGAACCTGTGTACCAAATTTGAGAAAGATCCATGCAGCAGTTCCTGAGAAATCGCGATAACAAAGTTTCATGGGGAAATCCAAGTTGGCCGCCTTGTGGCCATATTGGATTTTCGAATCGGACCAGAAAAGACATGTTGCACAACTGGACTACAAGGGGAACCTATGTACCAAATTTGAGAAAGATCCATGCAGTACTTACCGAGAAATCACGACAACAAAGTTTCATGGGGAAATCCAAGATGGCTGCCTGGTGGTCCTACTGGATTTTCGAATCGGCCCAGAAAAGATATCTTGCACAACTAAACCTCAAGGGGAACCTGTGTGCCAAATTTGAGAAAGATCCATGGAGTAGTTCCTGAGAAATCGCGATAACAAAGTTTCATGGGGAAATGCAAGATGGCCGCCTTGTAGCCATATTGGATTTTCGAATCGGACCAGAATAGGTATCTTGCACAACTAGACCCCAAGGGGAACCAGTGTACCAAATTTGAGAAAGATCCATGCAGTAGTTCCTGCGAAATCGCCTGACGACTGACGACGGACCACGGACGAAAAGTGATTTAAACAGCCCACCATCTGGTGATGGTGGGACCAGATGGTGGGCTAAAAAGGCATATTTTGGTCGATTTTTCGGTCAGAGTTTTCGAATTTTTCTTCGCAAAAACTGCATGATAAATTATTAAAAAATAATCTCATGTGAAATGAAATATTTCTCGTCCACTTTTCCTAGCAGAATTACCACACATATAAGGGAAGTGAGAAGAGGTGCCGACATACTGACTGAGCCACATGACTTCACAGTATAGTCTTCTGGTTAACCTATTCTAAAGCACATACCAAGAATCTAACGATTCGTGATATGTGTTGTATCTCGGGTACGCTTTTATTGTACCTGTTCATGTGGCAACTTGGATGAAATGACCACACGGCCCCTAGCACCGGCAAACGAAACTTACGAAACCATCACTGTTCTGGTACCTCACATGATCGCCATTTTGAATTTACTCATGTCCCTTCGGCGGTTATGCAAATAGTCACGGATTATCAGCTCCCAATTTTTGTCGTTCCGGATATAGGGGTAGAACGTTTGGTGCGGGGCAATAATGTCCCTCCGGCCTGGTAGGGTTAACGCAATACCAATTGTATTTGCAATCAGGCTTGATCAGAAAACCTCGCCTCAACCTTGGAACCAACCTAATTGGTTCTGTTTGGTTTGTAACGCAGCATTCGCACGTGTCTGGTTACGCAAACCGTTGCTGAATTTTTATTGTTCTTGCGTTCAAGCTCATTTTAAGCTTCTATGCTTGATGAAATAAACACTGATATAGAGACCCTTTATTATAGAACACCAATTTTGAATGGCGCATCAGAACACGAGTGTCGTGCAAATTTTTCGGGCACCAAACCATTCCTTTTGAAGGGGGACCATTAGCCATGAAGAAGACCGTCATCCCTATATTGTTTGATTGATTGATTAATTAATTGATTGATTGATTATTCGCCAATAAGCATAGAAATATTTTATGGTATACTGTGTTAGAAATATTGGCGGGAATAAAGCTCCATGGGGCTTGTTCCATCGCTGAAGCAAACGATTTTGTTTTATTATATAAGGCGTCGCACCGTACATTTGAAAGAAGTGTAAGAGTAAGCATACGCTGCTGTCAAACTAGTCAGTTTTCGATAAGGTCCAATTTGAGTTTAGATTTGAATGGAGATATTGAGTGAATTAGTTGGAACAAGGATGGCAATTTATACCTCTCTCGAGGACCAGTAATTTTAACAGTATTAAAGGATAAATAGATACGGTTATGAGATGAGGATGAGGATTTATTGTCAACTATGTCATTACAGACAATTGGGCGTTATTCTCTGACTCTTTCCATACTTGGGATATCTTTGAAGCATGAAATCGGAATTCCTATGTACTTAGATGCGACGGCGGCGTTGTGTTTAGGCGTCAGATCGCTTAGGTTTTCATCGATCATTTACCTTCAATTGCGATCCATTCTCATTCTCATCTCGCAAACGCAAGAATATCGAGAATATCATATCCGAAAAAGAAATCATCCAATCGGAGTTTTGCAATCGTTTATCCGTACTCGATTCGATTGTGTCAATGTGTCGTCAATCGCGAATCAGTTGTTTCTTTCTCATCGCATGTGAATTCTCGCTCATGTTTGAATAGGTTGGTAATCGATTGTTCTGTTTGATCAACGATTGTGAGCAGGCAAATAAAATCCATAAGAAGCATACGTGATTCAGGCGTTTCTATGGAATAAAATGAAACATTCACTCGCATATCTGGACGTTTATGAAATGTGTTAAAGCTAAATGCACAAAAAATCTTGATTTGTTGAAGGTGGTTGCCAGCTGTAAGTGAGGAGGAGATGAGAAAACACTTCCTTGTCTATATCGATCGCTTGTTTGTTCTGAACGTGATTACAGTTGTGCTTGCAAGTCCAACTTGGCCCTATAAGATCAAATCCTACACATGGCATTACGGTTTTCTCTCACCTAAAGAAAGTTTGTATTTTGAGTCTGGTGAACTTTCTTAGAAGCTCCGAAGAGTAAAGCTGTTACTGCAATATCTAACGAAATTTCGATCAAATTGTTAAAATCTCGCACATAACTGTGTTTTTAAGCCTAGATTGAAGAAAAAACGACTTTTATTCCACCTCGTGGAATTCGTATTAAACCACGCAATGTTGCATCTGGTATTGGTCTTGATCAGATTTTATCTAACAAACTTTTACCATTTCCACCTTGGCAGTTAGCCAAACCACAAGTAGATATAATTATTCTTACGAAATTATAAAAGGCTGACACAAATAAACTAGTGTATCAGCGTAATTTGGTGTAATGAGAGAAAGCATTAATCGCATCCAGTTTTATATACTGATAGTTCCAAACATGGTGACAGACTAGCGTGTGATACTATATAATTCAGGCACGGCGGAAGCAATTGGTGATTGGGGGGGGGGGCACTATCACAGCACAAATAGGCGAGGGTCCAGGGGCCGCCCAGGCCCCGGAAGTTCCAGGGGTCTTAGACGGCCGGAGACGCGTTCTAGCGTATTTCCGAGTAATAAAACAAGAAATCTTCATATGTGTAATCTTTGTATATTTTGCCTGTTTTGTTGTTTCTCATTTTTTTAAATATTCCCCGTCAAGAAAATGAGAATGTTCGGAAGTAGAAATAAATTAAATGTTAAATATATATCATTTCAATCAAAAGATTCATCAAGCTTTAATCATGTCAACAACACAGATACTTTCTGCTTGTCATGCTTGTTGGCGAGTCGAACACAGGTCAACTTATGAGTGTGAATGAGCCATCCTCCATGATAAAGTTCTGTATACCGGTACTCCTATCTCCATACCAGGCCTTGTAGGCCGATTAGGGCTGTACAGTTATTACTGGAACTGTCCGTTTAAAGTATCAACCAATGAACGGAGGGTGTTTTGGGGCAATACGCTACCTTCGTGGAATCTCCGTTTAATTAGATTAAAGCTCAGTTTAAGGAAGCTTCTTGAAATTGGGGCATGCTAGGAACTGACATAAGGCATTCCAAACAGAGAGGCATGCTGCGCCGAGTTGGAACTCCTAGGAACTCCATGGCATACTTTTTGGAACTGGGCAGACAAAGGATGGCTATGCCATAACAAGAGGGGAATGGCATAAGCCATTCCAACTGGAACTCTAATCCATCCAGATCAGAACACCACACTGGGCATGGTGTATCCGATTTGCCTAACCGGCATATGCCATTCTTATCAAGGAACTCATGTTCTTATTTCAAGAAGCTTCCTAAGTAGAGAAGAAGCTGAAGGACAAACTCTTTGAAGTCAGAGAGAAAACAACATGAGGGCGTATCGTAAATTTAAAAAAATCTTGGATAGCCTATAAACATATGACTTCAAAGCAACCAGATGGAGACATTGACTGGCACGTCATTCGTTCAAATATGGGCATCTTCGGAGAGATCATAAGCTCACTAATATTTCCTGTTGACATGGCTGATATTCGTTGTAGTGTACAAGCTATCCGTCATGGCTTGGATTTGACAGACGAACCATGACTTTATTGGGATTACGGAATGAGAAAGGGTGGCCCTCATGCTTATTGAAAAGTAAAATCTGCATTCAATACGGACATAGGTTTTTCGCTTTATCCTTTTTTTCTATCTGTTTCTGTCCTTTTTTTTTTTTTTTTTTTTTTTTTTTTTTTTTTTTTTTTTTTTTTTTTTTTTTGCTGAAAATATTGGGGGGGCCATGGCCCCCCCGGCCCCCCCTGTTCCGCCGTGCCTGAATTATTTGATGCCTTAGAAGACCTTGAGTACAGCACATTTAAACAGTACATGTATGTCAGTTTCTCAAAGTCTCTCGGTCATGCCTCCAGGCGATCAAGAATAGATCTCCCTTCATCCTAGATATTCTACTGTTATATGATCGTGGAGTTTAACATTGTGTTTGTTGGCTACCTCATGTTGGCATCGCAGGAAATATGATGCTGATACAAATTGGAGCGATATGCAAGAAGTGGGAAAACTTTACGTCTAGCGATTAAAACGCAACCATATGACTAAACAGGAAAGTTTTCCTCGGCATCTCACATTCAGACCCGAGAATACAGTGAGTTCTCGGACGTAGCCTTAGTATCTCATCCGCGCTTTTATTGCGGGGGGTTCATGTATAGACTATGAAGTTTTCATACAGTCTCTATTACCAGCCTTAGCGGAATTAGATACGCTAGCTGGGCAGCTGTGACGAAAGATCGGCTCATACAAATAACTCATCTGATGTTAATGAATGAGCATCGAGGACGCCTGATGGGATAAACGCCTCAACATTGGGCGAACCTGGTATATGAAAGAACACCCCCAAAACACTAACCTGTAATGCCAGACGTCGTACAGCTTAAATTTCCCACCTAATCAGCACTCGATGACAAGAGTCTCGTATAGCGATTTCAACCCTTGTATCTGTGCCTATAGGAGAAAGCTATTTCAATCTTCATGGGATACTGAGTTTGGCAACAAGTTTCATTGGTTGAAGAAAACTATACTTCTCTTGGCAGTCAGAAATAGTTCCATCATGCTATAATCAGGCGCTGTAGAATCTGTCATTGATGTCTGACTCGCAAACGTTTATTAAAAAATGAACCAGCACTGATGTGTATTCCATGTCATGAGAAACTCAGTGAAACATATCTTGATCGACTGTATAGATCTTAAGATTGTAAGAGAGTCTTTTTATCTAGCAGCTACTTCAGAAGATCTTTTTAGTCGGGTAAAAGAATATTTGAGAGAAATCTGTTTGTTACATAAATTTTAAAGTATATGGAGGTGTTAATGTGTTGTATTGATACCTTTTAGTTTGTCTAGATCAGTTTTAGATTGTCACTTTTTACCTGTTTTGTTGACATACTTTTGTTTGATCGTCTCGGTATATAGCTGAAATATTGCCGAACGCGACATTAAACCATAATTTTCTCTCTCTCTGTCTCCGTTTAGTGTATGTCCAAGCCCGAGTACAAGGTTTCGAAAGATAATCATTATTCCCATGAGACGACAATCCCTAAAAAAGTAATTGCAAGCTTCTAGATTTTATCTTGAATAAGTGCCATTGGCAATCTAAATGATTTGTGACATGCTTACTTTGGAAAAATCGATTACCTGTTGCAGCTGTGCAGCTGATTTATTATATCGCGATAAACCATCCATCATTACAGATAAGCCGTACAGTAAGAACATGCGCAGTGCAATGTACAATGCAAAAATACTGTTTTGTCATTGGATGTGGCAAATAGCATTGCCGTAAATCAACCTAAACTGAATTTTCTGGTTCGTCGGTTGCTTTCTCTCAGACACCATGGTGATGTTTTCCACGTGCTTCATGTCCGCCTTGCTATCTTGTTTCCAATATGAAGACGTTCTCCCCTGTTCCAAACTTAGATAAATCTTATTGTGATATCAACAAATGTGTTCCTTGCATCAGGGTGGCAACAGTATCAATTATCGTCAGGCATTCAGTCGGATGTAGGCACACTATTTCGTGTATCTATCAATTCATGGCATATTTTTGAAGAAAATTTTTGCAGTAGATGTATATGAAAATGTAGGATATATCTGTTGATCTGGGATGTTTGAGCATATCTAATTCCCTACACTTTGTTCCGGCGACTCCGAGGTGGTAGACATTATTTATTATTATGCCGATATACGACATGGTTGATTGAAAAACTGAACATTATATTCCACAGTTTCTGATATTCCATGGCTAAGCATGAGATCCTGCAATAAGTGTATTATCGCATGCCAACGCCTGGTGGGTTGAAGTTCTATTCCGCGATCTCGTGCGAGTTGTCTCCCGTTCACCCTTGATGAACACGGTAAATTTTGACGGTGGCCAATTAAACTGGCCCAGATATTTTTCTGATTAATATTTGGATAGGTAGTTTTGATATATTTGAGAGTCAAATATTATAGAAACATTTTCAAATACGTCACAGAGCATTTCTGTCTTCATCAGGTATAAAGGCCAATCAATGTTCACCGGATGTCAAGTCCTGATGATAATCTTCGGTCCAGAATACCTATAGAATACTGTGATTGTGATTGTTCATATCAGTGCCATAAGGATCTTCAAGTACACGAAACCATCTTGTGTTTTTATTTTCTGTATTTCATTACTTTCTGAATTGGTCCTGTCATACGAAACTGATCAGCTCGCAGGAAATAGCCTATGTTTATGTATACTATGATTGTTGTTTTCGTTTGGCGCTAATGCTGTTATATGAAATAGATCTTTGGATTATGGACGCGGAAATTCTTTAACGGGCGACGACTGAATAGTGAATGACGGACTAGACGCTTGTATTTCGTTTACAGGCCCGGAAATTCTTTTACGGGTGACGACCGAATATTGACTGTCTCATCTGACGTTTGCTATCCAACATTTGTAAACACAGAGCCTCTAGAATGATGTGAGCGATAATGCCATCAGACGAGATACGATAACAGCCTATGCAGCACATTTACAAAGGACATGTCAGCTTTACCCGGGAAAAAATCCTCTTGCTGTCACGTTGGTAAAGCGAAAAAAATATTTCTCCATATCAGCATGAAAAGTTGTGTTTCATACATATAAAATACCGAAATTTTACACTGAAAACTCTCACAGACAATGGTTACGTAAAACGGCGTCGATGAACGTTGGAAAATGGGCGCTTGGTCGTTTTTATATTTTTTGGATATATTTTCACAGGGAATTCCCTTTATATTCAAAATATGACAGCTCCAACCAAAATCTAATTCCATGTTTTCAATTTTATCAAATATGCCACAAACATATATTGAAATATCATTTTGGTTGAAGGTGTCATATTTTCATGAAATTTAAAATAAGTTTTGTTTTCTCTGTTCACTTGGAAGACAGCGTTATATTGGCATTGTAAGAGTGTTTGGTGTTGCATAGCTTCTTCGCCGTGAGGTTAAAGCGTTTGGTTGTGAATGAACAATGCTGTCAATTTTGAGTTCGAATCCCAATTTTGTCAATTTAATTTTTTTTTTTTTTTTTTTATCCATAGCTGAATGACTCCTGAAGAAATATTTCGGAGTAAAATAATAGAAAAAAATATTTTACAATTAATATTTTGCAAGTAGATAATCCCCAAAGCTGTTCTGTTTCCTTCACCCCTTGTGCTTCCGCTTGCAGTACAACGTATCACCCGAAACAGATAGGCCTAAATATTTTTGTCATCAATGCGTACGATATTTAATTCATGGATGTGCGTAAAGTAACATAGCAATGGCAAATAAGAACAGAAGTGTGCATGTTGTGGCAAAAACTCCCGCTTGCTTGAATACGTCATTCGTATAGCATAAATCGAGGAAAGCTGCCAAGAGGGTTTTTTCCCGGGTAAAGCTGACATGTTCTTTACAATCGATTTGTGAAAAATGTAGACCTCAACGCGGCAACTTAGTTCTTGTTTTAGCTGTCGAGAAAACGTTATATGTGAATAAAATAAGGATAATGTGGATGTACATGGACTACAGCAGACTAACTCAGAAAAATCCCTCTACGTCCTTGCATATTTTCAATGGAATGTAATGCACAAGTAGTATTAGACATGCTACAACAGATCTTCAGCACCAAGCCATCCGGCGATAAAAGGATCGATAAGTCAATCCATCCCTTGTCGGTGACGGCTTTGTCAAGGTAATAATGCTAACAGTTAAATCAAATCCAGTCAAATTGTTTCCACTGCCTAAAGCAATTTATCTGTCATTCTTCTACTCTCTTGATGCCGCCGTTCCTTACTGTTCTATCCACTTTTTAGGAGTAGTCAAGATATATCCATCTAATGGACCACAGAACTGCCTTGCTGCGATGGTCATTTTAACTATCTTTGGCTCAATCGCACAATGATGAATACAGAATATTAACAATGATACTTCATTTTTTTCGGAGGATACGTTTCATTAATGCGGATAATCTCACCATGAAGTTTTTATACAAGTTCCTCAATTTTATTGTAAGATCTCTATCACATTGGAAATATGCACATGTTGGAATCTCCGATAATTTGCTACGTTGGTAAAAGTTTTTGATCATTAATCTCAGATATGGGTTTTTATTCTTTTATTCGTCTCCAACGAGCAGATCGTCGTCTGCACAATTACAGTAACGAAATGGATATTTTATTATGTAAAAATCGTAATATTGTATAGCATGGAAGAGGGTGAATACAAGCGAGTGAGCAAAACCAACGAGCTTTTAAACTCCTTTGTCAGTCCGCCAAAGGAAATTTCCAACATAAAATGATCGACGCTGTACCTAAAAAGGTGCTTACATTTAAAATTTATAATTACTGCTGGATTTTCTGGTACATTACTGCGCCACCCTAAACCTGCATGATAACACCCATCAACTACAGCGTTGGAACGAATTTTCTGTAATTTGTGATAGACGCTGCTCGTTCTGCCTGTGTGTTATTGTTACTGATAAACATATCTACAATGGATATCAAAGAAATATAAATTATGTGTAAAATTATTATTTAATGTCACGGAGAATCTCTTTGTGTCACGTGTAGAGTGCATGACTTATCAAAAATAATCATTCAAAGCGTACTTTTTCAGACAAAGCAGTTACGTTGCCTCGTACATGTATCTTCAAACGAATTATAGCTGCTTTTTAGCTTAGATATTCGTAATTTGTGATTAACTATCGTATATCTAATCACGTACTGTAAAATCAGCAGGTGAAATTTGGTTGAAAAGTTCAGGTAAAGAATTCCTGTCATACCCTGATACATGATTTACAAAAATGAGCTGTTGTTCGATATAATATTATACAATGGCGAAAAGAGCGAATGTTTAATTTTATTAACATTTTTGCCAGCTTAATCGTTGTCTTATCAGGCACTCTCTGAGGATGAAGACAGTTGTCTTTGACAGCTAACAGAATACACTATGTATCGTATTGCAGTAGTCGCTTTATTTATTTTGAATCGTTGTCTTCTGCGTAAATGTTAACATGAAATGAATCTGAAAGTTTCTATCAGTTATTGCAACTATCGGTATGGTATCGCCAAACTAAATTGTATTGGGCGTGATTATATTGAAATTATCGATTATCTGTTATACCATGATGTATGCTTTTTAAACATGATTGTGGGCATAGTGCAGGCGCCATTCATCATTAAATAAAACTTAAGCCATGCGGCTTACAGACTACACACAAGTGAAAAAGAGCTAGATTGTCACTGACAGTGATCCAATATCTTGGCATATCTCAAACGTAACTGGGTTTACGGTTTCTTTAGCAGCATTTTCTCTCGGGAAGTAGAACATCATTTATTTTTGTTGTTCTTTTCTCTAACTGGAAACATAAATATCACATTTCTCTGTTTCTGTTATTCTATTGTAACTTATACTCACCACTAAATATTTAAAACTATATTAAAATGATGATTGACAGAAAGAAGATCGTCTTGAACGCGATATTTGGATGCTGGTATATAATCGTGTATCCGCAGTTGCGATGGAAGATTGTCGGTTCGATCATCAATGATTAACGCAATCTAACATTGCTCATCTTTCGATCTAAACATATATTTATATCTCCTCGTTCCCATTTGCACTGAATAATTTTTGATCGAAACAATATGGTCCATAGATCTAAGAATCATTCGATGTTAATTCACCAGGTTCCATTCTCTGATCATCGTGATGTCGAGAATCCAATCTCTTTGCCAAGCTTGACTTACACCAAGCTTACGCCAAACATTGATTGTGTTCCAAACATAGGGAGTATAAATGTATGTCATTATGGGACTATTTGTACTAAATGCACTTACAGTATAACGGAGGATCTATTACCTTCGCGTATCGATGTGTTTTGTATTTGACTTATTGCTGATAATAGTCGTCAGCATTTCAGTGTTATTCTCTGTATACATATCATGCTTACCGTATATCCAGCTGGACATCTATTCTTAAAGCTTCGCTAATTTTGTGTAATTTAGTTGACTAACATGCATACCAAACTGTCCTCGGACAACGAGAACTGTTAAGTGGCTAATATTAGGTACGGGGTGCATGTTAGGGTTTTTTCCAGTTTAAAAGAGAGGTGAAATAAGTTTCAGCATGTGCGATCTTGTTTTAATTAATGGTGGAATTGCTACCCTCTCGATGTTAGTATTGGATAAATTCATGCTTACACGGAACTCCCAGACCTGGACAGCTGCCAAAAAGCCCTGACCAGATAGTGTTAACATCTCAACAGATCACTTTTTAGCTTTGAAAGCTTTAACGTGAGATTCTTAAATGATACGTACAGATAACCACGAGTGGGTCCATCTGAAAAATAGACGTTGGAACAATATATGTATAAGCTACAACGGTGGACAAGTAAAACCTGAATCATTCGTGTTTATTGTATTGTATTGTTTTTAAGTAGCAGAGACGTGTCACATCGTTAGCTTTGAATAATCAGAAGAAATAGGACATTACCGATGAGATGATTGCGTTATCCCCTACACCTTTCTCAGTCAACCCCTCCCGCGGTCTCAAGTCAACATTTCTAAGATCATACCACTACCCAGTGGCACGAACACAGTGTATGGACCCAGTTGCACGGACTAGCAGACGAACGGACTATTTATAGATGAAGATTCTCTATTTCACGTTTGTGGATAATGCTTTGCTTTGAGGTGAAACATTTCTACAAGTTCATACATTTCCATCACAGCCTCCTACTGTGATGTTATGCAACAACCCGATTTCCATTACAACGTCATACCGTGACGTTTATGCAACAATGGAATTTCGATTACGACGTACTGTGACGTTATCGGATTAACATTTCCACTCAAAATACAAGTCCAGTCCGTCTTTCAATATTCAGCCGTCGTCAATTAAAGAATTTCCACGTCCATAATCCTAAGACCTATTCCATATTCCATATAACAGCACTAGTACCTAATATAAAAAAATCTTAGTATACATAGACAAAGGCTAGTTACTGTTAGGTATGCAACAATCGGATTAACATTTCCATTAGAGCGTCATACTGTTACGTTATGCAACGATCGGATTTTCATATCAATGTTGAACTAACCTTATGAACAATGGGATTGACAGCGGCAGCTCCCAGGTCGCATCCCGGGTGGACGCAAATCAATAACTTTCAAAATGGAACTTGTACCTCTTTCGCTTGGCACTCATAGCATAGATATGACAGAAAAGAAATTTGAAAACATTGTTAAAATCCTACTCACTCGCAATCGGATTAAGGACCTGCTGCATGTTGATAGATTCACACCATTATACTGTGACGTGATGCATCAGCCTAATTGGCGACAGTGTTTACGGACACATACGCATCGCCCATTTTATGGTATGGGCGTATACATCTCCAGTGGAAAAAAATTGGCGTCTGGCGACTAAAAAGCAACCATATGACTCCACGGGAAAGCTTCTCTCGGCACCTCACATTCAGATCCGAGGATACGGTGGATTCTCGGACGTAGCCTTATTATCTCAGACGCGCTTTTATTGTACCTGTTCATGTGGAGATTACGAAGTATACACATGGCCCCTAGCACCGGATTAAGCGGAATAAGATACGTTAGCTCGGGAGCTGTGATGACTTGTCAGCTAAAAAATAACTCATCTGATTGTAATAGATGAGCAACGAAGACGTCTAATGGAATAAACGCCTCAACATGGGGTAAATCTGGTAAATGCAAGAATACCGAGAAAACCTAACGTGTAATGCCCGACGTCGTACGGTTTAAATTTCTCGCCAAAATAAACCTACATATATTTGTCGAAGGACATGTAGAGAGGGCGGGCCTCGGGGAATAACAATCCTCCAGCAGAATCCCACCATTATATCGTCGTATATATCTGAAGAACTCCGTGCAACGCGGACATCATATGACAGCTACTCGCACAGACGATACTTTGTTGACGCCAAATGGCAACTGACGGCAGCAGGAATATTCCATTCTCGTATAATTTGCAAGATCTCTGAACTGGGTAAGCAGACACACGTTATTTTAAGCTATTTTATTATCAGGCGACACAGTCATTGAACGTGCTTCGGGCGAATTCACGGTAATAAACTGCCGATCGTTTACTGCACAATTCCCTCGCTCTTGTAAAACGAACGGGATCTCATCAGTAAATATCTGCTGTTCGTCAATCAAAAGTATCCCTGTTACGAAACCAGTTATCTCAGATAGGAAATCTTGTCATTCAGTATTATGAAAAACCTTTCTTTTTCCTCCAATCCAGGGATCCTTAGAATGATTATAGATAGAAGTGTGAATTCGATTCGTGGATGCTGCGAAACTTTCAGTACAGCTTGTTAATATACAAGCGTCTAGTCCGTCATTCAATATTCAGCCGTCGTACATTAAAGAATTTCCGCGTCCATAATCCAAAGACCTAAATCATATAATAACATTAGCACCAAATTAAAAGGATGAATCATAGTATACATAAAGCTAGGTTAAAGCGAAATTCGATACGCTAGCTCGGGAGCTGTGGTGACAGATCAGCTCAAACAACTCATCTTAATGGATGAGCATCATGGATGTTTGATAGAGTAAACGCCTTAACATACAAGGCCCCCAATAAAGGGACATAAATATAAAGTGCCGAAAAATATCAATATGAATTAAGCGCAACCTAACGTGGTTGGTGGAAAACGATACCGGCATACTGACAAGAAGTCATGTGACCCCACAGGAACATTCACTGACTGCATATTTCTCAACACAACATAAAGAACCCAAATAAATTCATGTGATGATCTGTATCCCAGCCACGCTTTTATTGTTACGGTTCATGTGATCATCTAGAATGGCATTACCACACGGCTCCTAACACCGCCTTGAACGGTATTAGATACAAATATTTACGAGCCACTTCATTACTTCTTATAGCTCTATAAAGGTATCTGATGGAAAGCTATTAACTATGTGACCGTAAGATAGAAGACAGGGCACAAAAGGAGTATTAATAGAATTATCCAAATCGCGCTGTTTTTGTGATTGTTCATGGTTTCACCTTGAATGGCATCAATTCACGGCCCCGCCTTGATCGGTATCAGATAGTTAACAGCCATAATGTAATAACTCAAAAAGTCATCCGATGGAAAATGATGAACTATGTGACCGTACGATAGAAGACACGGCACCAGCGAGGCAGTAGTAGTAGAATGTATAAGTTCCTTTCCAGAACAAATATATGCGAGGCCTGACGCCGACCAAGCGCTCCATTCACCACCATGGTTGTCAGTCAACAATCGCAATGATTTGTACAGAGGGCAAGCATCGGGAACGAAACATCCTCAGTAGTATATATCACCCTTTTAAAGGTTCTACAAAATGGTCTCAAAATCTGCTACTTTTTTGTGCTAAATTGTAGTAGAGGTGATTATATAGACTTGTTTTACATTTTTGTATGTTTTCAAACTGCCCAAGGTTGGAAATAGCAGCAGTAAAGTGCGACAATTTCATGCCCCTTTCAAAATGGTGAAAGCTGTGACCACTTGACCTGTGACGTCACAACCTGATTACGATCTCGCTGAAATGCATGTTGTGACGTCCAAATGTCAGCGACATCACGCTAGAACTCCCACAGTTGGGTGAATCTTTTGTAACAACACCCGACGTCATAGACTATGACGTTTACGGCGCAATCGTAATCAGGTTGTGACGTCATGCACCAGAGGTCACGGCTCCAATACGTTTTCCCCCACATGTGTGCTATTCGTGTCCTAAAACCCACTTCAACGATATTATTCGAGAAAAAAAATACTAATTTGTTGTTTGGGACACTACTGGATATGTTTTAATGCAAAGTCATTTGGTATAACCTTTAAACTCACATTGACCTCATTATTTGTTCCCCCGGGTAAAATTTGAGGTGGAACTTGGTCATGGGAGGAAAACTACCTCAAACACAGAAGAGTTCCAATCTAGGGGGAGGTAACTCCGGGTCACTATAGTTCCGACAAAGGGCCCCTGGGCATGTATTCTTCCGCGGTGATGCGGTCTGGCGGTGATGCGGTCGCGGGGAAAAGCTTCCGCAGAGAAAAAGTAGTCCCCAGACTTCAAATACGCTGCATGGTCCGATTGGGTCGAGTGAGGTATCAAAGTGAAGCATTCGTGAAGGGGCATCCAGTCATGGGTGGGTGCATGTAAAATTAGGATTTTTTCCCGAAACTATAAAAAGCGGAACACGGACTTTACCCCTAAAATAGGGGAAAACACCTATCAACCCTAGCCAAAAGGGCTAATATCGGTCCCCGGGCTTATTGGGACCTGCCTATCAAGTCAATGGGGTGGGTGCATGTAAAATTAGGATTTTTTCCCGAAACTATAAAAAGCGCAATACGGACTTTACCCCTAAAATTGGGGAAAACACCTATCAACTCTAGCCAAAAGGGCTAATATCGGTCCCCGGGCTTATCGGGGCCTGCCTATCCAGTCAATGGGGTGGGTGCATGTAAAATTAGGATTTTTTTTCCCGAAATTATAAAAAGCGGAATACGGACTTTACCCCTACAATAGGGGTCTGTATTATACAATATAAGGGAAAATGCCTGTATGGGGGGAGGGATGGTCAAATCTTTTGGTGGGCTTTACTATGGCTTTGTTGGGTCTCGTTTTTCTCGTCTCGCCAAGAAAATGACAATGGGAAGGGTCCCGGAGCGAATCGGTGAAATTTTTGGGAAAAGTACCGGGTAGGCCTGTATATAGGCCTATAGGCTGGCTATATGGGGGTATAGGTGATATGGGTTGCTTGGATTTGTTTTTCACGTCTAGTCATTTAGAACACGATGGGAAGGGTCTCGGAGCGCAACGGTGAATTTTTTGGAAAAGTACCATATATAGCCCATATAGTCCCATACTGGCTATATGGGGGTATAGGTTCAACCTTGGAAATTCACACACGTTCATTGTGATATGGGCTGTTTGGATTTGTTTTTCACGTCTCGTCATTTAGAACACGATGGGAAGGGTCTCGGAGCGAAACGGTGAAATTTTTGAAAAAGTTCACCGAGGCCTGGGTAGGCCCATAGGCCTATACTGCATGGCTATGTGGGTATAGGCCCATACGGGGTGGACGTTTTGGGGTCTAGGTGAGTCCCTAATGATCCTATGATGTCGTATGAGGTCTTATTTTGAAGCTCTCGTGGAGGAGCATCCGACTGGAGTAATGGTTCGTCCGTGTTCAATAGTCTGCGCATGCGCAGTCTGGCCGTAGTATAGAAAGCGGGCATGTTGGGGGGTATGTGGGTGTGTGTTTGGGGTAGAGATGGACCGCTATGGGTCCGAATGGGTCGTGGAAGGTGTCAAAGTGAAGCTTGTGTGGGTTAGAGTCAGAATGGTGTGTTTTTAAGTGCAAGTCGCGTCAATCATCGCATGCGCAGTTGGTTGTAGTAAGTAAAGTGGCCATTTTGGGGCAGTACAGGAAGGTATTTGGGGTCGAGATGGACCATCCTTGGTCCGAATGCGTCCTGGAAGGTGTCATGTTGTAGCTCTCGGGGTGTAGACCCCGATTTGAGGGCTGCCCACGTCACCTGTGACGTCATCGGTGACGTCATCAGTACGAGTAGTAGCGAGAGTGGGCATTTTAGGGCACTGAAGGAAGGTATTTGGGGTAGAGAGGGACCATCTTTGGTCCGAATGTGTCTAGGGAAGTGTCATGTTGTAGCTCTCGGGGTGTAGACCCCGATTTGGAGGCTGCCCACGTCACCTGTGACGTCATCGGTGACGTCATCCGTACGAGTAGTAGCGAAAGTGGGCATTTTAGGGCAGTACAGGAAGGTATTTGGGGTAGAGAGGGACCATCTTTGGTCCGAATGTGTCTAGGGAAGTGTCATGTTGTAGGTCTCGGGGTGTACATCCCGGTTTGAGGGATGTCCGCGTCATCTGTGACGTCATCGGTGACGTCATCAGTACGAGTAGTAGCGAAAGTGGGCATTTTAGGAAAGTGCAGGAAGGTATTTGGGGTAAAGAGGGACCATCCTTGGTCCGATTGTGTCCTGGGAGGTGTCATCTTGTAGCTTTCATGGTGTACATCCCCATTTGAGGGATGTTTGCGTCATCTGTGACGTCATTGGTGACGTCATCAGTACGAGTAGTAGCGAAAATGGGCATTTTGGGGCAGTGAAGGAAGGTATTTGGGGTAGAGATGGACCATCCTTGGTCCGAATGCGTCCTGGAAGGTGTCATGTTGTAGCTCTCGGGGTGTAGACCCCGATTTGAGGGCTGCCCACGTCACCTGTGGCGTCATCGGTGACGTCATCATTACGAGTAGTAGCGAAAGTGGGCATTTTGGGGCAGTGAAGGAAGGTATTTGGGGTAGAGAGGGACCATCTTTGGTCCGAATGTGTCTAGGGAAGTGTCATGTTGTAGCTCTCGGGGTGTACATCCCGATTTGAGGGATGTCCCACGTCACCTGTGACGTCACGTCATCAGGACGAGTAGTAGCGAAAGTGGGCATTTTAGGGCAGTACAGGAAGGTATTTGGGGTAGAGAGGGACCATCTTTGGTCCGAATGTGTCTAGGGAAGTGTCATGTTGTAGCTCTCGGGGTGTACATCCCGATTTGAGGGATGCCCGCGTCATCGGTGACGTCATCGGTGACGTCATCAGTACGAGTAGTAGCGAAAGTGGGCATTTTAGAAAAGTGCAGGAAGGTATTTGGGTAAAGAGGGACCATCCTTGGTCCGATTGTGTCCTGGGAGGTGTCATCTTGTAGCTTTCATGGTGTACATCCCCATTTGAGGGATGTTCGCGTCATCTGTGACGTCATTGGTGACGTCATCAATACGAGTAGTAGCGAAAGTGGGCATTTTGGGGCAGTGAAGGAAGGTATTTGGGGTAGAGATGGACCATCGTTGGTCCGAATGCGTCGTGGGAGGTGTCATCTTGTAGCCTACGGGGTGCAGACCCCGATTTGAGGGCTGTCCACGCCATCTATGACGTCATTGATGACGTCATCAGTAGGAGTAGTAGCCAAAGTGGCCATTTTGGGGGTGTGAAGGAAGGTGTTTGGGGTAGAAATGGACCATCCTTGGTTCGAATGCGTCGTGGGAGGTGTCATGTTGTAGCTCTCGGGGTGTACATCCCGATTTGAGGGATGTTCACGTCATCTGTGACGTCATTGGTGACATCATCAGTACGAGTAGTAGCGAAAGTGGGCATTTTGGGGCAGTGAAGGAAGGATTAGTAGTATAAAAGCGCATTTCGAACCCTATTGACCTTGCGGCGCAATGCGCAATGAGTGTATGCGCGCGTGTGTGTGTGTGAGTGAGTGAGTGAGTGTGTGAGTGTGTGAGTGAGTGAGTGAGTGAGTGAGTGAGTGAGTGAGTGAGTGAGTGAGTGAGTGAGTGAGTGAGTGAGTGAGTGAGTGAGTGAGTGAGTGAGTGAGTCGTCCCCAATACCCGTCTTAACGCATGCACGCACTAACGACGGCGAGTGAGTGAGTAAGTGAGGGAGTGAGTGAGTGAGTGGGATCCGACTGGACTAATGTATCGTCCGTTTTCATCATTTTGCGCATGCGCAGTCTGGCCGTAGTATAGAAAGCAGGCATTTTGTGGATTCGTGGAGGTTTGTTAAGTGATGGACCATCCCTGATCAAATGGACCGTGTGGGGTATCAGTGTGAAGCTCTCGAATGGCTGTCATCCGTCAACATCCGTCGTTACGCCTCAACGCCTGTCTCAACGACTTAACGCCCTATCTTTACGCCTTAACACTCTAACATAACGCCTTGACGCCATGATATAGACCGGAGAGAGAACAACAACAACAACAAGGATGGCACATGAGAGAACAACAACAACAACAACAAAAAGTTTTTTTCATATAGTTTATTCTCCCCAATGTTACATCATACCTACGCTGGGGGAGCCGCGTTAGATATGTTTACAACTCAAGAAGATTCTTGTCCAATCAGAGGCCGCCATTTGCATCTGTCATATTCGTTCCTGGCCGTTAGATGTATTCTCGGCTGCTCTTGTCCAATCAGAAGTCTACATTTCAGAAAGTTCCATGTTCGCTCTGAACCGTTTGTTCCAATCATCGTCGGGCAGGACAGGGTACCGTTGAGGCAGCATATCCTCATATAGTTGTTTGCGCATTCTGAGTATCTATCAGTGCATGGGTGAATACATTCATCCGACGGGAATATTCCGTAATTTGGTCACGAAAAACGTGACATTGGTTACCCTCTCTACGACCCACTTGGTGATGGGGCGCTGTTGATAGGCCCATTCCAAGACATCCAATTGGTCCACTTGGTCCAGCACGGGCTGTAGCGACGTCCGGTTAATGATGGTAAACGGTTGGTCAAATACCCGGATGTTACTGCTCGGGTAAAAGTATCGGACTTGATCTGTCTCCTTATGCTGCAGTACATAACCAAACGCCATATTTAATTTGAAGGACGTAGCTTGGTCATTGAAGATGGCTTCCTCGTAGTTGCGTAGACGGGCGAGGCCAGTCAGTCGGAAATTGTGGATGTCTTGAATAGGGCGATGACGGTGGAAACAGTGCCTGATCATGGACCAATGGCGCCGATAGATGTCACTCACTGGATGGTCTTTGTGTAACAGATCGCTAGGAACATCCACTGCATCTTCCAGAAAATGTTCGATGTCGTCAGGCGTATGACTCGAAACCGTAACGCTGGGGTCCGGCTGGATATCCAGGCCCTCCTGGATTGTGGGTATAGGCGGGCTCTTCGTCATCGCATCACCAGTGGCGTTCGTCTCCCCGGGTTCATCTTCACTGGGTCTGACCTTCCGCGGCTCCTCTTTAGTGGAAAGTTGTCGCCCAAACCGTAGAGACGTGGCATGAATCAAACGTTGGTGCTGTCTTAACCGACTGGGTCGTTTGAAAAGTCGACCACAATCGTTACATTGTACCGTCGCACCCTCGTGGAGTGCCCTCTCATGGCGCAGTAAATTATCCTCCCGATTGAATGGCCGTGCGCAGATTATACAAGTATACCATGCATCGTTGTGGGTGGTAGCCTCATGACGTCGTAAACTTTCTATACGAGTAAACTGCTTCTGGCAAGTTGTGCAAGTGAACATCTTGGTGGTTGACAGAGTGTCTGATGAAATGGTCAGGCCGTTTCCCTTTTATAGCAAGCTAGCTGTTGATCTATTTTTAGCACACTCAGTTCAAATACCCTAAGTCGAGGACCGAGATGTACTGGTGTACGACTGAGCCGCATTGCGCGCGCGCGCGCGTGTGTGTGTGTGTATGTGTGGGCAGTGGTTTTACATCCGGGACCTTGTCAACATCCGGGTTTCCCAGTGGGTTCTTCCATCCGGGTACTGTGGTTTTACATCCGGGTCTTCATCTTACATCCGGGGTTTTCCATGTTTACTGTCACGTGACCGGAACCGAAAGTTGTCACAAGACGGGTGGGACCCACTTGCGTCTGTCCGTATGTGTGTGTGTGTGTGTGCGCGTGTGTGTGTGTGTGCGCGAGTGTGTTCACGCGTGTGTGTATGCGTGTGTGTGTGTGCGTGTGTATGTGTATGCATGTGTGTGTATGTCTCTTTGTGTATGTGTGTCTGTGTGCTTGCGAGTGTGTGTACGCGCACACACACACATACCTGATGCACCCTGTACCCTATGACGTTCATGGACCAATACAAAACCCTCTCTACCCCAGCAGCACCACCACCAACACGCGACGTGACCGGAACTGACCTTTGACCCTGCGCGCGCTAATAATACCAGATAAAAATTGCGCGTAGGGTCAAAGGTCAGTTCCGGTCACGTCGCGTGGTGGTGGTGGTGCTGCTGGGGTAGAGAGGGTTGGTCCATGAACGTCATAGGATACAGGGTGCATCAGGTATGTGTGTGTGTGTGTGTGTGTGTGCGCGCCTACGTACGATGACGTCACTTCCGAGCAGCGCAGGGGTCAAAGGTTACTTCCGGACTATAGGAACACTTGTGAACGTGTAGATCTTTCTTCCTCTCATATGTCTGTATCATGGCACACGGCGACACACACACACACACACATACATGTGTATTGTCCCAAACGAGGACTATGTTCCAAACCCCCCCAATGATGGACTTCTCTCCAAGCTGTTGTCCAGGGCTCATGTTCTGAAGAGTTGCAAGTAACAACGTAATATATCGATTGTGCACGTGACCGACCTCGAAAACTCGTTTTTTAGACGGCCGTATGACAAATAGCAAAAGAGGACATTTCACACCTGTGTGACAGAACACATTTTTTTTCTGTCCAAAGTAGGACATTTCACAAGAAGGCATTTATGTGCCCGAAATGTTGATGAATGGCTACGATTATGTTCTTTTACACCTTTTAAGTTGTTTTACTAGTATGTATTTCACATGGTTGTCCCTTCTTGTGTGTAGCTGTCCTCAATTGGGTATTCTTTATTGAAATCCAATATAAAACGGGTTTAACTGGTCAAGAAAGGACACACGCCACACGATATAAACCTTCAAAACGGGGACAAGACAGCGATGAATATGTCCTCAAATAATGGTTAATTATTTCAATGTGTGTGTGGTTATGTCCTCAATTGGGTACCTTTATCTGACGCTAGTGTGGAAGTGTTTACCCGATGACGAGGATGTATTCCGTACTCTATAAATCTTTAAAACGAGGAAAATAACATCAGCTTTCTTCAAACGGTTGGAGATCATTCAAGCCGGTAGTTGAAAGTTAGTGTAAGAAGTGTTTCATTAGTCGATAGGGGACAGATTCCATACGAAATGAACCCTTCAAAACGAGGACATTAACCTAAGCTATGTCTATGTCCTCAAATGGTTGCTTAATGAACACATAAAGCCATATCCCCAATTGGGTATTCTTTGCTGAGAGCTTGTGTCGACCGTGTTTTATCAATCAAGAGGACACATACATACTATAGTGGCCGACCTCCACAACTAGTGTTTTTCACGGCAATAAAAAGATAACAAAAAAGGGCATTTCACTCCTGTGTGCAGAACACATTTCCTTCTGTCCAAAGAAGGACATATCAACAGTTTCTCAAAATTTGTATTTATGTGCATGAAAAGTTGATGAATGGCTACGAATCTGTCATTGTACACATTTAAAGTTGTTTTACCAGTATGATTTGCACATGGCTGTCACTTCTTCACGTGTGTGTAGCCGTCCTCAATTGGGTATTATTTATTGAAAGCTGGTATAAAACGGGTTTAACTGGTCAAGAGAGGACACACGCCACTCGATATAAACCTTCAAAACGGGGACAAGACAGCGATGAATATGTCCTCAAATGATTGCGAATTATTCGAATGTGTGTGTGGTTATGTCCTCAATTGGGTACCCTTTATTAATCGCTAGTGTGGAAGTGTGTACCCGATGACGAGGATGTATTTCGCACGCTGTAAACCTTTAAAACGAGGAAAATAACGTCAGCTTTCTTCATGTGCTCAAATGGTTGCAGATCATTCAAGCCGGTAATTGGAAGTTGGTGTAATAAATGTTTCGTTGTTGATAGGGGACATATTCCATACGAAATGAACCCTTCAAAACGAGGACATTCGCCTAATCTATGTCTATGTCCTTAAATGGTTGCTTAATGAACACATGAAGCCATGTCCTCAATTGGGTATTCTTTGCTGAAAGCTTACAAGTGTGGAGAGTGTTTTAACAATCAAGAGGACACATTACATACGATAGTGACCGACCTCGACAACTAGTATTTTGACGGCAGTAAAGATATAACAAAAGAGGACATTTCACTCCTGTGTGACAGAACATATTTCCTTCTGTCCAAAGAAGGACATATCAACAGTTCCTCAAAATTTGTATTTATGTGCATGAAAAGTTGATGAATGGCTACGAATCTGTTATTGTACACATTTAAAGTTGTTTTACCAGTATGATTTTCACATGGCTGTCACTTCTTCACGTGTGTGTAGCCGTCCTCAATTGGGTATTATTTATTGAAAGCTGGTATAAAACGGGTTTAACTGGTCAAGAGAGGACACACGCCACTCGATATAAACCTTCAAAACGGGGACAAGACAGCGATGAATATGTCCTCAAATGATTGCGAATTATTCGAATGTGTGTGTGGTTATGTCCTCAATTGGGTACCCTTTATTACTCGCTAGTGTGGAAGTGTTTACCCGATGACGAGGATGTATTTCGTACGCTGTAAACCTTTAAAATGAGGAAAATAACGTCAGCTTTCTTCATGTGCTCAAATGGTTGCAGATCATTCAAGCCGGTAATTGGAAGTTGGTGTAATAAATGTTTCGTTGTTGATAGGGGACATATTCCATACGAAATGAACCCTTCAAAACGAGGACATTCGCCTAATCTATGTCTATGTCCTTAAATGGTTGCTTAATGAACACATGAAGCCATGTCTTCAATTGGGTATTCTTTGCTGAAAGCTTACAAGTGTGGAGAGTGTTTTAACAATCAAGAGGACACATTACATACGATAGTGACCGACCTCGACAACTAGTGTTTTGACGGCAGTAAAGATATAACAAAAGAGGACATTTCACTCCTGTGTGACAGAACACATTTCCTTCTGTCCAAAGAAGGACATATCAACAGTTCCTCAAAATTTGTATTTATGTGCATGAATAGTTGATGAATGGCTACGAATCTGTTATTTTACACCTTTAAAGTTGTTTTACCAGTATGATTTTCACATGGCTGTCACTTCTTCACGTGTGTGTAGCTGTCCTCAACTGGGTATTCTTTATTGAAAGCTGGTATGAAACGGGTTTAACTGGTCAAGAGAGGACACACGCCACACGATATAAACCTTCAAAACGGAGACAGCACAGCGATGAATATGTCCTCAAATAATTGCTACTTATTCGAATGTGTGTGTGGTTATGTCCTCAATTGGATACCCTTTATTTACTGCTAGTGTGGAAGTGTTTAACCGATGACGAGGATAGTAGTAGTAAAAAGCTAAATTGGAGCGTATTTATGCAAATGAGAGCTCTCATCCAATCAGAAGCCGGCAAATCTTCGGCACTCTCCGGTAACGTTCGATCATCTCCGGCAATGTCCGGCCCTCTTCGGCAACGCCCGGCCCTCTCCGGGACAATAAATAGCCTTTATCTGCCCTTCCGAAGCATCCATGGCCTGTACAGGGTTCCCCGAAAATATTTGCATCTATTTGCCCATGTTAAATGGCAAGTGGGGAACCCTCAGTCTTCCCATACAATGAAAGGGTCCTAGAAATTGAACCCGGGTCGGTTTATCAAGAGGCAGACGCGTTATCCATTAGGCTACGAGTCATATGATACAAACCAAGGTTGAAAATAGCATATATATGTCTACTATATGGCCCATACTGGCGCACTGGCCAATGTTGAACCCAATGGGAAATGTACTCCTGGTCATTGTAGTATGGGCTATTTGGTTTTGTTTTTCACATCTCAACACCTAGAACACGATGGGCAGAGTCCCGAAGCGATTGGTTGAAATTTTTTGAAAAAGTCACTGTGCGCATGCGTAGTGGATGAATAGCGCTGGGAGGGTGTTTTGGGGCCCAGAGGGGTCCATAGAGGGCCGGTTGAGTCGCGTGAGGTATCATTGTAAAGCACACGTGAGGGAGCATCCAGCGGGCTGGATGGAACGTGGAACTGACGTCATTCTGCGCAAGCGCAGTAGACAAAGGTTATGGAAATACACGTTTTGGGGTCTAGGTGGGCCACTATTGGGCCAATTGAGTCGAGTGAGGTATGATTGAAAAGCACACGTGAGGGAGCATCCGACGGTATGGGTGAAACGTGGAACTGACGTCATTCTGCGCATGCGCAGTAGTGGTTCAGTGTGGTTCAGAAGTTATTTAAGTGGTCGTCTGCAGTCTGTTTCGTATAATGGAACAATATCTAAAGCAGAACAAATTACATGTGGTGTCCTTCAAGGTTCCATTTTGGGACCATTACTATTCCTCATTTATATCAATGATGTAATACTAGTCTCAGATATTTTGAAAATCATTCTATTCGCTGATGACACGAGTGCAACGCTGTCCAATGCTAATCCACAAGTCCTCTTTGACATAATAATGTCACAAGAACTAACTTTATTACATAACTGGTTCTCGTGTAATAAATTGTCATTAAACATCAAAAAGACAAAATTCATGTTGATCCCACCCAACTGTAAAAGAAACGTACCATTCACGCCGGAGTTGCATTTAATGGGGCATGGCATTGAAAGAGTTGATTGTTTTAAGTTTCTCGGTGTATACTTGAATGAAAAATTAAATTGGAAAAATCATATCAACGAACTCCGTAAGAAAATATCGAGAAACATTGGCATGATTAATTCCGTCAAGCAATGCTTAAACAAAAGAACCCTTTATATCTTGTACTACTCACTCATTTATCCCTATCTATCTTGTAATGTCATTTGGGGCAACACTTATGTTAGCCACTTAAAACCTCTAATTCTCCTGCAAAAAAGAGCAATTCGAATTATTTCCCTTTCGGATAAATTCGAACACTCAAGTCCTTTATTTGCCAGCCTCAAAATATTGCCGGTCTTAGAACTTAATCGTTATGTTATGTTAATTCTGTCAGAAATTCATCCATCATTGCTCATTGTTGCCCAAACCATTCCATAAGTACTTCACCAAATTATCTGACATACACAATTATCCTACCAGGGGTTCCTCATATAAATTATATAGGCCCTTTTTCCGAACTGATTTTTCATATCACACACCTAAAATCAAAGCCCCTAGAGAATGGAACAAGTTACCCTCCGACTTACAAAAATGTACATCCATATCATTATTCAAAACACTTGCGAAACAACATCTACAAACAGATAACACTACACCCATATACACTCTTAATTAAACACATACGGTATATACCAATGGTTGTATTTTATTCACCGCACTTTCTGATAATTACTTTTCATTACTCAACATCTCACAAACATAAATTGACGTCTCTTGTAAATGTATATGCCTTTTGTATTATGCTGGGATACCACAAGCCCCCTGGGGTTTTCTCCCGCCGATCATCATATCCTTCTTCTTTATCGACATCTGTGTATATATCATTACATCATGTGTTAATTTGTTATCAATTTCTCGGTTGGTGAATAAAAAAAATCAATTCAATTCAATAGACAAAGTTTATCGAAATTACAACACATATAAGGGAAGTGGGAAGAGGTGCCGACATACTGACTGCGTTACATGAATTCACAGAAATCAGAAATCATGGGCCCAGGTATGATTGTAAATACACGTTTTGGGGTCCAGGTGGGCCACTATTGGGCCTATTGCATCAAGTGAGGTATCAATGTAAAGCATACGTGAGGGAGCATCCGACGGGATGGGTGTAACGTAAAACTGACGTCATTCTGCGAATGCGCAGTAGACAAAGTGTATGGAAATAAACGTTTTGGGGTTTAGGTGGGCCGCTATTGAGCCGATTGCATCTCCCTCACGTGTGCTTTACAATCATACCTCACTCGACTCAATTGGCACAACAGTGGCCCACCTAGACCCCAAAACGTGTATTTCCATACCCTTTGTCTACTGCGCATGCGCAGAATGATGTCAGTTCCACGTTTCATTCAGACCGCTGGATGCTCCCTCACGTGTGGTTTACAATGACACCTCACTCGACTCAATCGGCCCTCTAGGGACCCCTCTGGCCCCCAAAACGCCCTCCCAGCGCTATTTACCCACTACGCATGCGCACAGTGACTTTTTAAAAAAATTTCAACCAATCGCTTCGGGACTCTGCCCATCGTGTTCTAGGTGTTGAGATGTGAAAAACAAAACCGAACAGCCCATACTACAATGACCAGGAGTACATTTCCCATTAGGTTCAACATTGGCCAGTGTGCCAGTATGGGCCATATAGTAGACATATATATGCTATTTTCAACCTTGGTTTGTATCATATGACTCGTAGCCTAATGGATAACGTGTATGCCTCTTGATAAAGCGACCCGGGTTCAATTCCCACTAGGACCCTTTCATTGTATGGGAAAACTGAGGGTTCCCCACTTGCCATTTAACATGGGCAAATAGATGCAAATATTTTCGGGGAACCCTGTACAGGCCATGGATGCTTCGGAAGGGCAGATAAAGGCTATCTATTGTCCCGGAGAGGGCCGGACATTGCCGGAGATGACCGAACATTACCGAAGATTGCCGGCTTCTGATTGGATGAGAGATCTGTGACGTCATCGATGACGTCATCTCATTTGCATAAATACGACCCAATTTAGCTTTTATATACTACCGAGGATGTATTCGGTACGCTATAAACCTTGGAAACGAGGAAAATAACATAGCTTTCTTCATTTGCTGAAATGGTTTCAGATCATTCAAGCCGGTAATTGGAAGTTGGTGTAATAAGTGTTTCACTAGTCGACAGAGGACATATTCCATACGAAATGAACCTTCAAAACGAGGACATTTTGCTCACCCATGTCCCCAAATGATTGCTTAATAAACATACATTCAATATATTCATTCTTGCAAACACGTACATGTTACAAGTGTCTAGTCCGTCATTGGCAATCCAGCCATCGTCCATTAGCGAATATCCGCGTCCATAATCCAAAGACCTATTCCATATTACATATAACGGTATTAGTCATCTAGAGAATGATGTATCTCAGTCACACTTTGAATGTGACTGTTCATATGAGTACTATGAGGATCTTGAAGTACATGGGTTCATACGGCCCCTAGCCCCGGGTTATGCGGAATTAGACACAAGTTACGAAACGTAGCTCCATAGCTGTCCTCAATTGGGAATTGTAGCGCCATGTAGCTGTCCTCAATTGGGTATTGTTACTTGGAAGCTGGTGTCAAGCGTTTCACCAGTCAAGAGACCGCGCATTCCATAAATGTTAGCTACGCCTATGTCCTCAAATGGTTGCTGATGCTACCCATGTGAGGAGATATATCCTCAATTGAGTGTTCCGTATTGCAATCTGGTGTAACGAGGGTTTTAGACTACTATTCAGGACACATCTCCTACGATACAAACCGAGCGAGAACAATTATCCCAGCTATGACCTTAAATGGTTGCTAATAACTTAAATGTAGTCATGTCTTGAATTCAGTATTATTGATTGAAAATGATGTAAAAGAATTTCAGCAGTCAAGAGAGCACACGTATAGTGCACCGTTGTGGAAAAACAAAAATTGTTGAAAGCGACAAATCCAATTCACCCTCACCAAAAGGGCAAACTTGGACAGGACTATTTAACTGGGGACATACCACTATGGGTGAACAAAAGTAGGTGCGATCAACTTGAAATCATCGTTTCAACTAGCAATGCATGAACAGGAGCAACTTAGCAACAGGAGAGCATGATATAGCAATTAAGTTTAGACATGCTGACAGCAACAATTGAGGACATACCGGAATAATGGAAAAATAATAATACTGCATGATAGACGAAAAAGTATGTTTCAAACCCTCTCTTCCCTAAACTGTGCCCAATTTTCACCCACTGGACAGATGAGTTAACACCAATATTTATGAAAACATTTTGTTTATTCAGAGAATTCAACACTTTAACACAGAGTTCTTTAACTTCAACAGCAAATTTGTTACCACAACAGGCCTTGCGAAAATGGCACAGGCTGATTTATTGCCCTGGATCATGAATGACAGTTTACCTGAATCTGTCTCTGAAAACCACATGCACAGCAACTTTTTACTGGGCTGGTAATTAAGCTCCGTGAAAATTACTCAGATGACCTATCGCAGGGCCTGGACTGATCAGCCCCATCAAAATGCAAGGCCTTGCAGAAAACACTCGAACAGTGAACAGAAAGACTTCAAACAAGCTGCTTGAAGCATGGTATATGTAACGCACCATCATTTTGGTCAATATCTCTTTTGTCTGAAAGTTACTGCAGGGTTATATGTTTCTCAAAGTTTCGCAACACACCCCGTTTCTCTTCCTCACTCCAGAGTCGTTTCTGGGGCTGTGCATGACCCATAGAAAAGTACAATTGCAAAAGTTCGCTGTAAGAAATGCAATGTTCTGTTATGTCTGTTGATGTCGATTAACCGCATACTATTTCGCAACCTTGTGGGCTATTAAACCTCACCAACCATATCTGTTAAGCAGACAGTTGGAGCTAGATGGTACTTCAAGAGATATGATGACCTACATGTATAAGAATGACAATAACAATTTCCGCCTAACTCAGCAAAAGAATATTAACATGGAATCACCTTCATCGAGCTATGAAGAATTGTTTGCAACTTGCATATATTTGTTAGAACAACAACTTGATGAAACATAACATTAGGTTATTTACGGAACGACATCTTGACATTTCACTGCACCGCTGCGATGTATTATGGAAGAAACAAGTATATGCGATTGTGATGGGAACTTTCCAATCATTGTTCTGAAAATTTCGTTTAAGTGAGTTAGTATTCTATTATTTCTGTCCCTTGCCATGCGTGTGTGGTCCTTGCGTAATATTTCAAAGCATCTCTCCTCTCGCTTGTGTTACGAACGACACCAAAATACCCTTAGGTGGCAAAGTATACCGATTTATCACCAGGATCACAAATGCAGACACCAGGAATAGCACCAGTCGTTTGAGTGCTAAGTGTTAGGAGTCAGCCAGACTTGGTATACTAAAGTCTCATTTTTGCTGGAGCTTCCAATTCTTCACTCGAGTCCTCATCTGAAAGAAGACAAAATTATCTTAGATTGAAGACAGGCAATGGGCGATGATCCAATCACGAACAACTGAATTGCCTCCTAGGATTAACTTCAAGAAAAGACAATATGATTGAGGATTTCCTACTGCCATGACGGCAACTATAGTATTGTATATACACAGCAAATACATGCAAGTGTCTCTAGGGATAATTCCGGCATGGAAATCACAAAGCATAAAACTTACAAATGTTATTTCTGATAAAAGTAATGTTCCACATCAATTTCAAGGAATTGTTAATGAAATGTAATTCCGTAACACAATTATGAAATTTAAGTTATATCATTCAGTTTGGTTTTGCTCATCTTTTTTATCAGTAATTTTAGACCCTTGACCTCCAATTCAATGCGGGTGTGTTGTCAGTGACAAATGACAATATATTTCATACATGTGGCTGTGTCCTTAGAATCCATTGGACTAAGATAATATGACATTCTTAAAGTATGTCAAGTCCTCAAAAATGGACCGAAATGTAATTCCGTAACTCAGGTTTGATTAACCACTCGCATCAGTTGCGACCCTACTTATTGGAAATCAGAAATAATGTAGCTTAGAATCTCAGGATGCGAACAAACCAAAGTCTGAAATGAGTTGGCTTTGAGTTTTGATAGAACATGCATTTAAGTTTAACTGTCCTGTCATTTTATGGTGGTTGCTTCCCTGTAATTCCGTAAAACTATAATATGTGATCAAATACAAATTTATCTTTGCTATTCCATCTGTTAGCACTCATCCTTCAGATCATAGTAATAGGACCAGGGAAATATTTCATAACTAATGTTCCAACGCACTAGCAAAGAGAGGGTACAGGGAGAATGAAAAATAGGGAACATGTAATTCTGTCACACTTGAATTCATGTTTAGATGAATTTAACGGTGTAGTTAATATTTGTTTTTTTTTTATTTGGTTGATTCATGAAGAGCCTAGGAGTGTGGCCGTCACCCTCAATAATAGACCAGTACTTATTCACCATGTGTCTCATCGTATAGGAGTCCGGACTGTAAATGGTGATGAAATGCAAATACCAGTTTCCATCCTTTCATCTATTCCCCTGTCTGTTAGGTTGAGGATTTTTATTCTGCGATTAAAGTTCACATCTCTGCAGTTGATTTCCATTCCTTTGTAACCCCTCAGCCTAAGATTGTTTTCAAGTGTATCCATTTTCTTCATGAAGTCAGTGTAATTATTACTTTCAGACATATCTGGGCAAGGCTTTGGTGTAAGATCTCCCATTGGAAAGGTAATATCCTGGACAAAAGACTGACAATACAAATTGCAGCAAATCCTTTTTCAAATATATTTCGTGAGTCTTACACCAAATCGTTGCCCATATCGGCAAGAGAGGTCACCCTTCATGAAATATTTGAAACAGGATGGTTAGTGTATAGATCTTCTGTGTAGGTATTAATAAATGTATGTATGCTTTGTGTGGCATTTAACTCTTTGCCCCATGGAGGCTTACTACCATTGCCCCATGGTGACGCCATTTGACGCCCCTTCCTGGTCCATGATGACGCCATTTGACGCCTTATCTAATAAATTAATTAATTAACCTCATTAAATAATATTTTAATTCAGAACATATTAAACATGCTAAATTATTGGTCACTGTAAAAGTAATAAAAAAAATTAATAAACGTTTGACCTCAGACCTCCAATAGATTTATACCTGTCAATTTACAGGTGATCACCAAAAAGGTCT
>JAVTVY010006334.1:0-41483 GCA_036873755.1 Hanleya hanleyi
AAGATCAAGTTGATCCGGTCCTTACCCGCGTTCGCCTTACTGGCCAGTGCAGAGGGAGATCCCCACTACAACATCGTCATTGAAGATGCAGCCCTGTTTGTGCGTACGGTAGATTTGCAACAGGGTGTGTTGCTGAGTCACATGCAAGCCTTAGCGAAAAAACCAGCCCAGTATCCCATACGACGCGTACAGACCAAGGTGTTCTCTGTGCCAAAAGGTACGATGATGGCCAACAGAGAAAATTTATTTCTAGGGGATCTGCCTAAACGTCTTACCCTGGCGTGTGTGACCAACACCGGATTCAATGGAAATTGGCCTGAGAATCCCTTCAAATTTGAACATTTCAACATCAACTTTGTGGCACTGCACGTGGCCGGTCATCAAATTCCAGCCCGGCCCTTACAACCGGACTTTACTAGCTGAAACTATGTGCGGACCTACCTGAACCTATTTACAGCCACAGGACAAAACAACCAGGACGAAGGCAATACCATCAGTCGACAAGACTTTAGCCATGGGTACACATTGTTCGCCTTTGACCTCACCTCCACCTTGGAACACGATCATCAACTGGCTTTGCTGAAGAAAGGAAACCTACGGTTGGAACTGCGTTTCTCCAAACCTCTAGAGAGTACCATTAACGTGATTTGCTACGCCGAGTTTGATAACATCATCAGCGTGGATGAGCAAAGAAACGTGCTGTGTGACTACGCCAGCTAGAGATCATGGATACAGAACAGCTGATGGACATACTCCAGCGAGATCCCAAGATCCCCTTTCGAGGTGTGTTTCCACGCAATGTGTTTCCCACCCACTCCACCACTCCAGCAGCCTACATCCTAAATACAGACCCGAGGAGTCGACCCGGTGAACATTGGATAGCTGTGTACGTGGACACCCTAGGCCAAGGCGAATACTTTGATTCCTACGGACTTGCCCCCCTCCATGCCGATTTGGTGAAATTCATGGACGTCTCTACTACAGAGTGGCGTTGGAATACGCAAAGATTACAAGGACCCTTGAGTAGTGTGTGCGGACAGTACTGTGTGTTTTATCTCACTCACCGGAGTAGAGGACATTCTATGCCAACCATTGTACATATGTTTGATGATTATTGTCAAGCCGAAGACCGTGATGTCCTCGTCTATGACTGGACAGCCTCTCGTTTTAATGTGCATGCTCCATTTCTCTGGTTAACTTAAAAAAAAAATGTACTGCGCGCGCATCTTGTTTTATTATTGTTATGACGTTGTTGTTCTGACGTTGAATAAATTGATGAAAAAACACAATGATGATGGGTTTTGACTTTCTCTTTTTTTATTTAAGTCAACAAGCAAGGATTAGACTATACAAATAGAATACAGGGTACAAAATAGTAGGGTATGTACACATAGAATAGTAGTGGTATATACAAAAAAAGTTCTGCCAGGAGTAGGATTCGAACCCACGACAGCAATTGCTGACCAGCACTTAGGACTGGCGCCTTAGACCACTCGGCCATCCTGACTTTTACATTTGTGTATCAACAGTTAGTGTTCGACATTTTACAAGTCCAAGTATGTAGTGCTCACACCGTCGGCCAATACTTTTCGTTTGGGATAAAAGAAAGTAAAGGCGTCTCGTTGCTGAATATAGGTGCGCATCTGGTGGTCCACCACACGGAATCCTCGGTTAGTGCCACTCGCACTGGCCTGGCTTTGCAATACACCCAGGTAGAGAGCTTTGTCTATGTTGGGATCGCGCCGGCTCACTCCTTTGCAGCTAAACTTATCCTCTCCACCGTCTCCTCCGTAACAGTAGTAGGTCTTGGAGGAGAGCGCGATCATAGCATCCCCACTCCACTCCAGCTTGAAGAGCCCGGGTGTCCGCTTATCGTAGGTGTAGTGATCGCGTCGGGGTAGCCACTCGTCCCGTTCCGCCTCATATTGCGCCCGTAACTCGGGTTTGACGAGAGACTCCCAGTCCGGGTGGGAAACGGCCATGTAGGCCGAATCTGTGTCCATTTCCATGAGTTGCCAGTCTGAGGGGTGAAAATACACACCCATAAAATCATAGATGAATTCCAGCATTCGCAGTTTGGCCACCTGGTAGACCATACATCCAATCTGGAGCGGCAGGTTATAGGTGATAGTCTTCTTGGCTGACGTCACTTCGTAGGTGTCGTCATCGATCACCTCCACGGATCGAAACAGAGGAGAATTCACTCTTTTGCGAGCTTGGGTAGTCGTACAAATGTTCACGTTGACGTGCTTATCCTGGTTGGTTACTGTTTTTCCATAATAACCATTCCCAGTGAGCTTCCAAGATTCAGCGATGATGGCCTGACTCGGGAATTCATCACCTTGACGACGGGCCTTCGTCACGAGGTCGGCGTTCTCGGCAAAACAAGCCTCAGGCACGTATTGTATTACCTGATAGATTTGAGTAATTTCCAAACCGTGGTTCATGTACCACTGCAGTAAGGGGGTGCCCAGCAAGATTTTCTCGGCCCACATACTTCCAATCAACATGCGGCGAGGTTTAGACAAACACTCGTGTTGCTCCGCATAGGCGCTCATGGTCTCTCCAATGTCAGCCCGACCCACCAGCGTGTTCTTGAAGATAGGCGGACACTGGGCGAAGAGGGGCTTGAGAGTGTCGGGAACATGCAAATCACATTCTACAAAGCCGTAGAGCTGACCCGAACGAATGGCGTCCAACATCTGGGGTAGACTGAGAAGTCGCCGACGACTCAAGGGATATTCACGTTCTTTTAAGAACCGTTGTAAATGGGGTAGGGCCTGACACATGGTGTGGAATTCACACTCCCACATCTCTATGAGATGGTATCCTCGCTCTTTGACATAATCACCGTTGATCACTACTTCTTCCCGTAATTCTTGCGCCGATTTTCCACGTCGCTCATTGAAGCGTCCTGCGCTGAAATGACATTCGTGGCCGTGCCAGTAACACCCGTAAAACTGGAATACAGTCGGTGTGCCTTGTACAAGGGCAAACCCATCGACGGGAAGTCGGCGATCTCCTACCCGCTTCTCCGTGGCGTTGGTCTGGTGACGTATATAAATGGCCCGTCTATACGCTTCCCAATCTAACCACTGGTCGGCGAGATGTTTGTAGGGCATCCGTTGAGGTGTAAAATGCCGACCTTCTGCCCACCAACGTGTATAATGTCCACTGGGCATAGGTTGTGCGAGCGACCACAGGTACAAGGCATTGGCGTCAAATCCGATGATTTTGGCACAGGGTTTTCCACTAGGGAGAGTAGTGACGTCCTTCTCATGGTAGCGGTGGAAAATAAGACTGGGGCCACCCACAATGTTCCGCTTCAGACATTCATGCATGTCTGCATCTTTTTTTTGAATCAGCGAGAAGTAGGTTGGACACTCTTGAAAAAGATGGCGAAGCGCCAGACCCGGTAAACTTAAACACTCTTTGAAGATGTCGATGTGCATTTGGCGACGAAAGAGTTGCACCATTTTCTCGGTCGCTTCCAGGAAAGGAACCACATCTAGGTTGTTATACCATATGAGGAAATCTCGCAACGTCTGCATATGTTCAGCGTTCCATACCTGCTGGAGTTCGATGTAGGTGGTCTCGGGCAGAGCTTCCCCTTTCAGGTCATTGTAAAACGCTTCCCGGGGTGGTAACTGGGTGTCTTCTAAGCGATCCAGGCTCGTCATATAGGTGTAAGGAAAGTAACCTTTCATCTGCGTACAGTTATAGGCTTTCACCCACTGCGCATAGCTACAATTAGGTGCCAGGTAATTGCGTATATCGAGGAAACGAAGTGATGTGGTAGTGAGGGCCATATGGTTGTTTATCTTCTTGATGACCGACTTCAGGGTATCGGAGTGCGCCAAGTAAGGGTAGAGAAATTCCTTCACCATGTTCAAATCGTATCGCCCCGAATTGAAGCCGAGCACCGGTAACTGACCTAAGTATTGAAGGAACCGTAACTTCAATTTCTCCGCATAAGGTTTAGGTAAAGGGACATCCTGCGACTGCAGAGGCTGGGACTGCTGGGACTCGGACTCGGACTCGGACTGGGACTCTTCATCGTCGCTGAACGCTACACCCGGTTCAGGAATGCGGTCGTCCAGCTGGGTGAGTACGTCGTCGAACTTGGCCACCAACAATGCCGTACTGGCCGCACTGACTTGCTCTAAATACTCCATCATACGGGTGATCAACTCATGGGATTGCCCCGTGGACACGAAACACACCGGTGCAGCGTCATAGCCAGGTACATTGGATGAAATGCTGACACTGAGGGGGATATGGCGCTGTGTCCACTGCGTTTTAGCCGAAAACAGGTCCATGGGCTCCAACAGGGCCTCAAAATCATAGCATGCCCGGTAGGGAAAATAACGGTCCTCTTCCGGTATGATGATACCCTCATCGGCCAGTTCCTGGAAAATAGTAGGTGTATTATGATACACTCCACCCGGATAGACTCGCTTGACACTGTTGTCACAGATTTTCTCGTGGCGATGTAAGTTGTAAGACTTTTTAAACACACGATGGCATTGGGCACAACTGAAAGACTGAGCGTACAGGCTCATATTGGTAATGAGCGAAAAATGACTCACGCCATTGTCATCGAACACATTGACTTTCATCGTAGCAGCATACCGTTCTGTGGATCGACGAACCAATTCAGCCACATAGGTATCGTCCTCGCATCGTAATCGATAAACAAAGATATTAATATCGAACAGTGTTTCCACATCATCCAAATTCTTAAAGGGGACTCCACGGAAGTGCCGCTTATCCATGTCTTGATGCTCTAAATACTCCTGCCAATAGCCATCGGCCATTATGTCACAAGCCTTGGGGTCACACTCATCCAGATGCACGGCCAAACACCGAAACAGACATTTCCGGTCTTTGTAGGACCCCTTTATTCCTGCTGTTAATGCATACAGGCCTTTTCGATGAAGCAACCACGGGGGGAGTTGTACAGGAGCACCGATCGGGTGATCTCGCATTTTCGTGACGAAAAATGTAACGTTAGTGACCATTTCCACAAGCCATTGGGTATTGGGGCGTTGCAACCGAGTCCATTCCAATGGATCCAACGTAGTCAATTGGTCGATGAGTGGCTCCAGAGAAATCGCATCCGTCACAGTGAACGGCTGATCAAACACATAGGTATTATTGCTGGGATAGAAATACCGCAGTTGGTCCGTCTCTTTGTGCCGTAAGATATACCCAAATGTGACATTCAACTTATAGGCTGTCACCTGATCTTTGAAAATGTTCTCGGCATATGTAGTGAGATACGTGAGGTCCTCCAGCCGAAAAAAGTCCAAAAGACGACGATCACGGTGAAAACAATGGCGTATGGTAGCCCAGTGTCGTTGATAAATGGCCCTGACACGCGCATCTTCAGGCAAGACTTCAACCGGAGGTGCGGCTGGGTCCAAGGGAAAATCTTCTCCACGTCTCATGCTTTTCGTTTCATACAAGCGGATAGGCAAGCAAGGCAGGCAGGCAGGCAGGCAGGCAGGCAGGCAGGGATACAGGTCAGGTCAGGTAAGTCAGATTGAATACACCCTTTCCCTAAAAATGGACTCCTTTTATAGCCAATTGAACCTCATTTGCATATTTTCAGGTACAACAGGCCGCCATTTTGAAACACACCACCCACAACACACACAAACAAGCCGCCATTTTGAAAACGACCACCCCTAACACACACAAACAAGCCGGCATTTTGGAAAAACCCAATGACCTCATTTGCATATTTTCAGGGGACAACAGGCCGCCATTTTGAAACCGACCACCCCTAACACACAAAAACAAGCCACCATTTTGAAAATATGCAAATGAGGTCAATGGGTGAGGCAAGTGCAATTGTCCACCATTTTGAAACAGACCACCCCTAACACACACAAACAAGCCGCCATTTTGAAACACACCATTTTGGAAAAACCCAGAGACCTCATTTGCATATTTTCAGGGGGACAACAGGCCGCCATCTTGAAACCGACCACCCCTAACATACAAAAACAAGCCGCCATTTTGAAAATATGCAAATGAGGACCGGGGTGAAACAAGTGCAATTGTCCACCATTTTGAAACCGACCACCCCTAACATACAAAAACAAGCCGCCATCTTGAAACCGACCACCCCTAACATACAAAAACAAGCCGCCATCTTGAAACCAACCACCCCTAACATACAAAAACATGCCGCCATCTTGAAAACATAATCACCTCATTTGCATAAACTCATTTGCATTAACTCACGCATGCGCACACACATCATTCCATCCCAAACATAAATTCTGCGCATGCGCAGTGAGGCAAACTTAACTCCAAAGACTCTTTCTATACTACTGACGTCGGCGTATTCTAGACTCGGTCTAATAAAACTCTTATACTTAATTTCAAGGCATTTACGATTAAGTATATGTTTTAAACCTTTAAGTATGGACAACTTGCTTCGCGCTTTTTTGAGGAGATCTTCGACTTCCATATTTCGGCCAGAAGTACTTTAATTCAAGCGCTACAACCGGACAGACTTCTTGACGGGGGTCGCCCATCGAAATTTCGAGTTATGCGCGCTCGTATATATGGCGTCATAATTTTGGCTTTTTTCTCTGCTTACAGAAAGCGGTGCACAGGCACCCAAATAGTCCCTCAAAGCAACACCTTAAGCTTATTAGGCCTTCAGTTAAAATCAAACTCAAAGCGAAACCAAACACATATCATACTCCAATCACCTACCACTGATCTTCAATTATTCGTCGCAACAGAGACTGGAAAAAATATTGAAAACAATTCACTTCTCTGGCAGAGGTTGCCTAAGGCACGCCCACCACCAGGACGGTTTGGGACTATGCAAAAATGTGGATTCTAGGGGTTATATTAAAGTAGCCACAGCTAATATGAATTAGGCAAAGCCTAGGAACGAGCGCAGCATTAATTCTGCTTTGCTTCTAAACTTTTGCCTAGCCACAACTGTTCCTATCAATAATATCAAATTACAATATTTCCAGTATCAAATTATCCCCAGGTTCATTACCACCAACTACCGACTAATGATATGGGGAAAACAAGATTCCGACAAATGTAGTTTTTGCAACAGGGGAACAGAGACTTTGATGCATTTATTTTGGCACTGTTAATATGCCCAAAACCTATGGCTTGATTTCCAGCAATGATTTAATCCAATACATATTCTCAATGCCTCACTTTTCGCAGAGCAAGCCTTGCTCGGCCATCCAGATGCCAGTAACTTGTTAAATCATTTACTTTTGTTGACAAAAAAAATATACACAATGCTAGATATCTGAGAATACGACCTTCATCGGAAAAAGTTATCTATCTAATAATTTAGACCAGATCCAATGATCCTGAAAAGGTTATGTCAATAAGTCGATAAATAACAGGATACTTTTAATGAAAAAGCCACCCCCTCCCCCCCCCCCCACCGGCCCCTGGGGACCTTACTTCCTAGCGATTGCACAAATGTATCATTACAGACAATTATGTGTATACTAAGAGAAAACATGCTAAGGTGAACACCTCAATACATTTCAAATATCAGTATTCTGTTTTTTATTATTACTACTTTACAATATTATTTGCTTTTTGTTTTTTGGTCCTTTTCTTTTACTCCTTTTTACCTATACTGTTTTGTATTCCTTATAATATATATTATAGGTACTGATTTTTTTTATAACTGATAGATCAAAAGGATGGTAACAGAGTAGTTCGTTTCCTGCGGGCAAGAATTAGTTACTTGTGGCAATCTTTTTGATGGCTTTATTTTACTGAAACTAACACTCTACGATCACATGATGATATGTTTTTGAATGAACATAATACCGGATGGCGTAAATGTACATATGTTACTGCTTATAACAGTCTCACCTAGAAGCCTGCGAATGACTGTAATTTATGTTGATAATTTTCTGTATGAATTAGTTTAATAGTTTAAGTGATCTTTAGAACTATAGGTTTATAGTCCAATTAACAAATTATTGTACATGATTAAGTTTATTGAGTGTGAATGAGAGTGTGATTAATACTGTGTATGGGTTTATGGGTATGACAGTTTCCAGCTAAACCGGCGAATGAGAAAAGCCAGAAGATTTAATAATGCTGCAGTATATGTAAATAAGTATAACTAGAATCTTTTTGCTGTAATATGTAAATGTGAAATATTGCGTGGTTTATGTTCACTGGTCACATTCACACACATAAGCCACGTGAATGCATGAAACATTTGTAACTGCATGTTACATGTCCGTGATTGTGTCTGTACATAATATTATTATGCATGTTTTATATTTAAATAATATTGCTCATGAGAGTTGAGGTAGGGAGGGAATTTGGCTTAATGTCACACTCAAGTTTGTTTCACTCATATGGTAACAGTCAGTTTGGTTGGTGGAGGAAGCCGGAGTACCCGGAGAGAACCACCTCATGAGAGTTGATGTGCCACTGCATGTGGATGAGACATCTGTAATGACTTGCAAGAAGTTTTCAACTTTTGGGGGTCACTTCCCCTACACTGTTTTTGACACACTAAGCTTATAGATGCATACATTTTGTGTATGCATAATTCATATTTTCGCAATGATAAACTCTGTAACATTCTCATGAGTGAATAAAAAATCTGCAAATAAAATAATGGTCACGCAGGAAAGCTTACAGAGACTGACAACAATTATTTGCGTATTTCAGATTCATAATTTCTTCCCATTTTTCAAAAAAAATCCTTAATTTTACTCTATCCCTGTTATAATGCACTCTCCAATCCCATACCCAAGCACGCCAAGTGAACATTATTTTTCCTTGTGAAAAAATTCAAACTATTATTGAAACCGAGGTATGCAAGAAAAAAAAATTCATGGCGGGTGTAGGTTGTCAGTCATTGTAAGTGGTAATGGTTAATCTGTCGTGCCATGTCTAACCTTGCAAGGTGCTTGAAAGCTGGTCACACTGGAAAATGGACAAAATGATATTAATTGAAAACAAGGGCACTCGCTGATTATCTATTCAAGAAGTGAGTCATTGTTGATTGCACAGGTGCTGCATGGCAGTAGACGTAATGAGAATTATCATCCAAACTTGAAATTATCCTCCGTGACTAATCATAAAGCACACCTGCAATCACAGGTTGATCAACCCAAGCTCTAATAAATCACGCAATCCTACTATATTTGTACCACTCCAAAATTTTGTGTGGCCAACCGAAGTCCATGAGTTCTAGTGTGTCCTGATTTCTGACCACTTGCTCTCGACTCTCAATACTCAAATCTTTTTGAGCTAATTTTGACTCCGTTGTGTAGTGTTACACGTCATATGACTAAAACAACCGGGCTTTGCTTTGAGGTTAAATATAGCAGCTACAATGGGTCAACCAAATGGCCACTTTGATAGAGCACTAAATGTAAGGAAATCCATCATTGGATGATATTGGTTGATGTGGATTAATCATATAGAGCCCGAGAGCATGTAGGCCTATTTCGTACTACCCAACTATTCGTTTGATTTACTACATGATTTTCAAACTAGATACACGGATTATTGATGTATAATAATTAGCACCGGCATAAGCGGTATTAGATACAAATCTAGAGAGCTATAATGATGGAAATGCTCTGACAACTCGTATATTGGTAATTTCCGCCCCAACCCCTTTGTTGTTTTTTTTTGCTTCTATCTCCGGAACGACAAACAAATTGAGAGCTGAAACTCCGTGACTTTTTAGATTATGATATTGGGGTCATTTTGAGCCTATTTGCATGACCCCTGGGCAGAGGATCATGGGTAATTTCAAAACGACGGCCATGTGGGGTACCAGAAAAGTGATGTTTTCGTCATATTTCTTCAATTTTTTTGCTTTTCTGTTTGGAAAAGTGGGTAAAACCTATTTTATTTCATATGAGATTATTATTTGCTAATTTATCATGCAGTTGTTGCGAAGAAAAAACAAAAATAAAAAATTCGAAAATTCTGACCAAAAATGCTCTTTCAGAAAATGACGTCACAGTGACGTCATCATGGCGGCCATCTTGAATTTTTTACATCTCTTGTAGGGCTTGACCTAAAGATATAGTGTGGTAAGTTTCAGCCCTCTAGACTTGGCGATAGCGAAAATATATAGGGGGGGGGGGACTTTCCACCCCCTCCCCCCAGGCTGCGTGCGGTACACCCCAAATCGCCCAGGCCAGATAGAGTTAACCTATTCTAAAGCACATACCAAGAATCTAACGATTCGTGATGTGTGTTGTATATCAGGTTCGCTTTTATTGTACCTGTTCATGTGGAAACTTGGATGACATGACCACACGGCCCCCAGCACCGGCATAAGCTGTATTAGATACAAATCTAGAGAGCTATGATGGAAATGCTCTGACAACTTGTATATTGGTAATTGTGAGCTGTGTCGCTGTGATAACTCGTACACTGGAGATTGGTCAGCTGTATCGTCGTCAGATGAAAATGACGGCATTTAACACAAAAGACTAGTCTGTAAGGCCCGATGTCGACCCAACATCAACTTCCCACAAATGCCAACATATATCAAAGACCAAAAGGTCTGTAAAGGGGGCGGGCCTCGGGGACGAAACGTCCACCAGCAGAATCTCGCCATATACAGGTAATACAAGCGTCTAGTCCGTCATTCAAAATTCAGCCGTCGTCCATTAAAGAATATCCGCGTCCATAATCCAAAGACCTATTCCATATCCATATAACAGTATTAGCACCATATTCAAAAAAGACAATCATAGTATACATAAACATAGGCTAGATTCCTGCAAGAGAGAAGCGGTCAACAGTTTTCAAGGATGCCGACAAGACATCATGATGTTCCAAAAATATAAAATCCGTATCGCTGATCAGTATTCTTAATCCATAATAATCGTTCTAAAGTCGTTATCTAGAGAATGGTGTATCTCAGTCACGCTTTGATTGTGACTGTTCATATGAGCACCATGAGGATCTTGAAGTACATGGGTTCATACGGCCCCTAGCCCCGGGTTAAGCGGAATTAAACGCCATAGATCTTGCACGCTACGTTCGTATTTTGCTATCAGCATGCGATATGTATCGCCAAATTTAAGAAACTTTGAGTGGAGGCGCTTGGAGGAATAGCCCTGTTTTACAAGTTTCTGCAGCAATGTTTTGTGACGTTGATTGAAATCGTCACAATTAACACAGGATCTAGCAAATGCTACTTGACGAGATATGTATACGCCATATGCAGGTCCCACTGGAATATTACTGTCCAGAAAGGGATAGTTTACGATGTCGAAATTGTAATCATCTCTTTTGTCATAAAGTCGACGAGAGAGAATGCCCGCTTCATTTTTGTAGAGATATAGATCTAAATATGATTTGCCTGTAGGGCTATCTGTAGTTTCCTTCAAATCCAGTGAAGGTGAATATATATCCTTCACTGCGTCATTTATATAGCGATTATCCACAGCAAGAATATCGTCTATATAGCGTTTGGTGAATGAGAAGGAACGGGCTTTGAATGGATCGGTTTTTGAAAGTGCCTGCATATAGTCATATTCATAAGAGAACAGATACAGGTCAGCCAACAGGGGTGCGCAATTAGTACCCATTGGAATACCTATATGCTGTTGATATACTGTGTTGCCAAATTTCACATAGATATTTTTAATGAGAAATTCAAGCAACTCTATAAACAAAGAAACATCCCATGAATGATATCTCTTGTATGTAGTAGAGCTAAAGAATAAGGGAAGGGAAGTGGGAAGAGGTATAAGGGAAGTGAGAAGAGGTGCCGACATACTGACAGAGCCACATGTCTTCACAGTATAGTCTTCCGGTTAACCTATTCTAAAGCGCATACCAAGAATCAACGGTTCTCCTTATTTTGCCGACGAAAGGATTCGGATGGACTGAGTGACTGACTGACTCATTACCGGACAATTTGCAAATGAGAGCCTACTTCGTAGGAATTACAATCAATATGTGAGATGTCTTCACGTATGGAGCATTTTGTTATATTGTCTTTGTATATAGTATGACATCGCTCCCTCGTCTGTTACTCCTAAGTCGTATGTAAAGGACCATAACCCTCTCATTGACCTACTTATTTGTCCTCCCGGGTAACATTAAACGGGGTACTAGCGACATCTATACACTTTGGACGCAAGGACAACAACTCTGACCGGATAATAACTCTGTTGGCGGCTGTCTCAAGGAGTATTAGGTAGGGGTATTGGGGTGGTCATTTTTTTCTTGTGGATTTTACTATGGTGTGTGGCATGTTGCTTTCTGCGTCTCGCGATGTAGAACACGATGGGAGGGGTCTCGAAGCCATGCGGTGAAATTTTTAAGTTGAGGTAGGCCTGATCTGTTAGGTCCATACTGGCACAGTGGAAGTTGGCCCCACTGGGAAACCCACTCATGGACATTTGCGGTATGGGTTGTGGCCCGTTGTTTTTTTCGCCTGGCGATGTAGAACACGATGGGGGTCTCGAAGCCAAACGTTGAATTTTTTTGGAAAAGTGACCGTGCGCATGAGCATTGGCAGAGTAGCGCTGGGGTGAATCTTTTGGGGTCTAGGTGGGCCCCTAGTTGTCCGATCGGGTCGAGTGAGGTATCAGTGTGAAGCACTCATGAGGGAGCATCTGACAGGATGGGTGTGGCGTGGAACTGACATCATTCCGCGCATGCGTAGTAAAAAAGGGGCATGGGAATGGACGTTTTTGGGGTCGAGGTGGGCCACTATTCGTTCACATGGGTCGTGGGAGGTGTCAAAGTGAAGCGCTCCTCGAGGGCGATCATGTCATGGGTGGATGCATGTAAAATTAGGATTGGGTTTGAACATATAAAATCCGGAACCACGGACTTTAACCCTAAAATAGGGAAAATCCTCATAAACCAGGTCTAGATGGGCTAATATGGCTTCCCAGCGGATCGGGGTCTGCCGAGTGAGGCAGGGTGAGTTAGGGGGTGTATGTAAATTTAGGATTTGGTTTGAACATATAAAAAGCTAAACACGGACTTTACAACTAAATCATGGGGAATCATCCAGGGAAGTGGGTATGGGGGAATCTTCAGGGTTGCATGTACCATTAGGATTTGTCCCGAAAATATAAAAAGCGGAACACGGACTTTACACCTAAACCATTGGGAATCATGGATGTTTTGGGGACCAGAACATCCCTGGTCCAAATGAACGCCGACCGATAAGAGAACAACAGCGACAAGGATGACAGATGGGAGAACAACAACAACAAGGTTTCATACAGTTTATTCTCCCCAATGTTACATCATACGCACCATGGGTGTGCCGCGTTGGGTATGTTTACAATCCAATTAGACTCAATCAGAAGCCGTCGTTTGAGAAAGTTCACTCTTCGGTCATGTTCGCTCTGATCCGTATGTTCTAATCATCGTCGGGCAGCCCAGGATATTGTTCGGGCAGCATGTTCTCAAACAATATTTGCACATTCTGATAGCATTTTCCAGGGCCTCCGTGGGTGGTAGCCCCATATCCTCTTCCAGGTGACGCTTGGTCTTCATGATGGACCTGTGCGTGGGATCGCCTTTCATTTCAAGCGACAGCAGGGTAGACTGTTCATAGATCGCCATGGCTGTTTTCCTGATGCTGGGACGCATTTGGATGTACGCCTGTTGTAAGTTAACCTGTCCGGCGTCCTCGATCGCTGCAGCGTGAGCCTTACAGTTTAGTCTTTTGTGTTAAATGTCGTCATTTTCATCTGACGACGATACAGCTCACCAATCCCCAGTGTACGAGTTGTCACAGCGAAACAGCTCACCAATTACCAATATACGAGTTGTCAGAGCATTTCCATCATGGTTCTGTAGATTTGTATCTAATACCGCTTATGCCGGTGCTAGGGGCCGTGTGGTCATATCATCCAAGTTGCCACATGAACAGGTACAATAAAAGCGTACCTGAGATACAACACATATCACGAATCGTTAGATTCTTGGTATGTGCTTTAGAATAGGTTAACCGGAAGACTATACTGTGAAGTCATGTGGCTCTGTCAGTATGTCGGCACCTCTTCCCACTTCCCTTATATGTGTTGTAATTAATAGCTGTTGTCACAATATGATCCCAAAAAGTTCGTCCTCACTTCCTTGGGATGTAGGCCGACTATCTGAGATCAAGCTCTCCGTATCAGTAAAAAGACTCTCAGCAGTCTCTGTTTCGGTATCAGTCGGTGGACTCGCAGCACTCTCTGTATCAGCAGCCGCCTCAGTGGGCTCCTCGGAGTCTGGATGGAAAGTCCTCTAGTGTCGCATCATATCTTAACGTCTGATGAACGTTCGCACTCAGAGTAAGTATATCCCATGTTGACGGTTGAACGTCGACTGTGCACGTCTTTTGGGATACACTTCCTTTTATAGACAGTAACGCCCCTCAACGCCCGGCTTAACGCTTCAACGCCCTGGCGAAATAGCTCAGATATGATTTTCTAGATATTCCACAGAATTGTCACTAATTCATCGAAATGCAGTGACGCCCGTCAATGCTCGTTGTTACGCCTTAACGCCCTATCTGTAAGCCTTAACGCCCTTTTCAACTCCTTAATACCCGTCTCAACGCCGTTCAATTTTACCCTGTAGAACAAATAATTAGGTCAATGACAGGGTTACGGTCCTTTACATACTACTCTCCTAGAAATTGGGAATGGTTTGTAACCAGGGATGGGACCAGCCAGCTTTCAGATATGTCGATGGCAGAAAAGTTAAATTGAAGATCGTGTAATAAAGTTAGGATCTCTGTAAAGTGTCTTTTATGGCTTCTAGCGTTAATATGAAGGAGAGAAACGGAATTGTTTGTGAGGCAAGAGAAATTTGAGAAATTATGAGGCGCTTGGTGGTATAGCCCTGTTTTATAAGTTTCTGCAATAATGTTTTGTGACGTTGATTAAAATCGTCACATTTAACACAGGATCTAGTAAATGCTACTAGGCAAGATATGTATACGCCATATGCAAGTCCCACTGGAATATTAATGTCCAAAATGGGGTAGTTTACGATGTCGAAATTGTAGTCATCTCTTTTGTCATGAAGTAATAGTTAGACTGATGGGTGCTGATATGGTTAAACTGAGTATTTCCACTCTCCGTCTCATCTGTCTCATAATTTAGTGTATTTCGAAATATTCAGTTGTAAGGGGTTAAGGTACATGTTCTCGAATCCGGCCAATAATGATTCTTCGTCAGATATAGAATCTGCTCCGTTATAGATTATAGGCTCGTTAGAGAAAGGTAATCCAGTCTAAAGATACATAGTGGTACCTGGATGATAACAGATAAACTATGTGAGCGAGCAAGATGTATGGGTAGTGTGAGTAATACGGAAATAAGATGTAGCTGTTTTAAAGTAGGAGCTAAAATGCTTGTAGACATGGAGGTAAATATGCTTAAAGCCATAGATTATGTTTTTGTAGACTGGCGTATTGAAGTGAATTGTAGATGGCAGTTGAAAAAGTTGTACTTCATAAGTGTCACAATCAAGTTTAGTGTATTGCAAAAGAACATACATATAATTTCAGTCATCTTCAGGGATAAATTATAATGTAATCATGTTCCTACATTGTGAAACACCCTGCCAGAAAATACTGGCTCGGGTGAGAATCGAACTCACGACTTAGGGGATACCGTCCCACTGCTCTACCAACTGAGCTACTCAGTCCAGTTGAAATTATTAGTCGAAACATTGTATCTTCGAATATATATCCAAAATTCACTTGTTATCGTGGCGATATGCCGCGTACGTGTGAAATGGATTGAATTAGCGAACTGTTCCCAACTGGACTCGGTAGCTCAGTTGGTAGAGCAGTGGGACGGTATCCCCTAAGTCGTGAGTTCGATTCTCATCCGTCCAAGTATTTTCTGGCAGGGTGTTTCACAATGTAGGAATATAATTACATTATAATTTATCCCTGAAGATGACTGAAATTATTAGTCGAAACGTTATATCTTCGAATATATAATATCCAAAATTCACTTGTTATCGTGGCGATATGCCGCGTACGTGTGAAATGGATTGAATTAGCGAGCTGTTCCCAACTGGACTCGGTAGCTCAGTTGGTAGAGCAGTGGGACGGTATCCCCTAAGTCGTGAGTTCGATTCTCACCCGAGCCAAGTATTTTCTGGCAGGGTGTTTCACAATGTAGGAATATAATTACATTATAATTTATCCCTGAAGATGACTGAAATTATTAGTCGAAACGTTATATCTTCGAATATATAATATCCAAAATTCACTTGTTATCGTGGCGATATGCCGCGTACGTGTGAAATGGATTGAATTAGCGAGCTGTTCCCAACTGGACTCGGTAGCTCAGTTGGTAGAGCAGTGGGACGGTATCCCCTAAGTCGTGAGTTCGATTCTCACCCGAGCCCGTATTTTCTGGCAGGGTGTTTCACAATGTAGGAATATAATTACATACATATAAGAAAACACATTCAGTTTGTGGAGAGAAGTATTTACATGAATAGAGACTTTGGTGTAAGACCTGCCATTGAAAAGGTAATATCCTGGACAAGAGACTGGCAATATAACTTGTGGCAGATCCTTTGTCAATTATATTTCGTGAGCAAAAATCGTTGGCAAAAATACAGCGTGGCATTTGTCATGAATGCGAGTTGCCCAAGCTACTCCGGTGCGAAATGTGTTATGGACAGTGTTTGACAGTGTTTTGGAACTTGTTTGACTGTGTAAAAACGTGCAAGTAACGACTAATTAAGGATAGCTATCCCCTTAGAGGGTCAAAATTGGTCATTTGTTAAATTTCTTCATTCAAATATTTGTATCTAAATGAATAGTCAGTTCGGGTTGCGAAAGATAGTCGTAGTGTGGCCTAACAATGGTGAAGTAAGTATTCAGCTGAGCTGAAACCGGTGTAAAAACTGACGGTACGTGTCAATCACAGGCCCGCAAAACAAGAGTTTTGGGGGGCGTGGGCGGTGGTATTAGGGTGAAATGTCGAAATATGGGGTCTCTATATATAACCCCATGCTTTATATAAATCCACATCAAGGTGTGTAACGCACTTTGGGTGAATCGAGAAATAAACGGTTTACCGCCAAACAAAATACATCAGCATATTCTACAAGTATCACTTTATATATTCCCGTCGTCAAATTAGTATATTTGTGCAATTTTTTACCTTTGCCGGGCGATTCAAAATTCGACGTAACTGTCCATCCATCTAGGAACAGTGAGATAATAGCGGGCTTCGTTCTCAATTCTGATTGGTCAGTCGCGACAGCTGAGCAGTGCGTGACCTCTCTTGCCGGAGGCGTGTCGCGACTGACCAATCAGAATTGAGAACGACGCCCGCCATTATTTCACTGTTCCTAGATGGATGGACAGTTACGTTGGATTTTGAATCGCCCGGCAAAGGTAAAAAATTGCACAAATTTACTAATTTGACGACGGGAATATATAAAGTGATACTTGTAGAATATGCTGATGTATTTTGTTTGGCGGTAAACCGTTTATTTCTCGATTCACCCAAAGTGCGTTTCACACCTTGATGTGGATTTATATAAAGCATGGGGTTATATATAGAGACTCCATATTTCGACACTTCACCCTAATACCACCGCCCACACCCCCCAAAACTCTTGTTTTGTGGGCCTGTGGTGTCAATGGAGAACCCGTGCGTGAATACAGGAACAATTTTTGTGATAGCCGAGGAATTGTTTTTAGTTGACAATTAGGTTTGAGGCTCAGTTGGATAATTTGCAAATAAGCCATGCCTGTAATGAATAAAAGCAATTAACCCAATGACATATAATATTACACAAATAACATCAGGATCAGGGGACCGGTCATTTCGACATTGTACAGACATTCGTTAAAACTACACCATAAAATACCGACACTAAGGCAATTGTTAATTATAGTTGCGATTCCTGTCACGAACTTTTAGGAACGTTCAATAAACGTCTTACTCGGGATCAAATATTTCTTAAATATCAAGGCATTTGAAACTTCAAACTCAAAGTTCGACTAAAAAACAAAAATGAGAAAACTAGAGATAATTATACGGAATTCACAATTCGTTGTGCAAACCCAAATGTTGGTGATTATTTGTAATATAGCTTATGTGAAACCCTGTCTTGACCGACACCTCGGTAAGCCTTAGTCAGTTGATTTGCTCATATCTGCAAATGATGTTATATCATCAAATATTTTCTGATATCACTACATCTTTTGCAGATATCAGTCGATTTGCTGAAATCAACAAATTATTTGATGGTATCAGCAAAACATTTGCAGATATCAGCAAATTCCTACGAAGTAGGCTACCATTTCCAAATTGCCCGGTAGTCAGTGAGTCAGTTAGTCCATCCGAATGCTTTCGTCGGCAAAATGAAGAGAACCGTTGACATTAGAACCTTGATTTTTGCCATGAACGTGCATTAGAGGACTGTTACCAGCAAGTTCTGAACTGACCTACTTTTGATGAATATTTGATTTATAATTATTTTTTATTGATGGCTCAGTGAGTGCACTGTCATGTCTGTTATCAATGCCCATCGGGAACCCTTGGTTATATGTTTCATTGTGACTTTTGAAGGTTCACTGATACCAGGAAGCCTCGTCCACCGGGAATAAACTCTGCGCAAAACCGGTGCGCATGGGCTTAACACAGGCTAAAATGGCGGCCCGCATGGATTTGGTCAAGAAGCACGATGCGAGTTGGAAGATTTAGTGTTTCCACCGGCTGTACACAGAAAATGATCAGTTACTTCGTCGATAAATAATGAAACACGACCATTAGAGTGATTTTAAGTGGTTTTGGTTTAGATTTTAGCCGACATTCAATTTTGTTTGGCAGAGTTTGGGCGCAGATACCGGTATCCCGGTATCAAAACCTGACTTAGGTCAGTCTTAGATCAAGGTACACACTTCAATCATATTAACCCTATCTGCCCTGAGCGATTTGGGCCTATATATTTTCTCCACCACTAAGGCTAGAGCGCTGAAACTTACCACACAGTATCTTGGGTTCAAGCTCTACCGGGAAATGTAAAAGAAATCCAAGATGTCCGCCGACGTCACAGTGACGTCATCTTCTTGGAAGACATTTTTCGGCCTTTTTGGGGCAAATCCATTATGTAAGACACATACAATAGGTGACTACATGTGGGGAACCATTCAACCAAGGAGTGAAAAGGGCCAAGTATATTGCACGCAAAGTGTTGCCGATTGAAGTTGTCTTAAATGACGGGTCTGCCCTTTTTGGGGTCGATTTTTCGAAATTTTCATTTTTCCGATTTTTCTTTCGAAAAAAATCAAGTAAAATATAGAATAATTAGTTTTGCATAAATAAAATACTTTCAAGGCCTTTTAGGCAAGGAAAGTGTGAAGAAATGGAGAAAAAATATTGAAAAACACGACTTTCGCGGATACCACATGGCCGCCATTTTGAATTTACCCTTGATCCTTTGCCCGGGGGTATATGAAAATAGGCTCAATATGACGCCAATAAGATAAGCTATAAAGTCATCAAGTTTCAGCCTCCTCGGTTTTGTCTTTTCGGAGCAGCAGAGAAAAATTCACTAGGGGGACACTTTCGCCCCCGGCCAGGTAGGGTTAAACCCTACTTCGTAGGTCCTGTGACGTTAGTCACACTGTCATGTATTTAATGAGATCAGCAAATGTCGAATAAAAAGTAATATGACATACGACCCACACTTGGCCAAAATGGAACACTATATGCTGGTGTGGCCGAATATGACTGTATCACATGGCAAGGTTATTGGAATAGCAAACATATGTAAATTTCCCTTTCCTCGCCTGTGATATATACGCAACCATTTCATGTTTCGCCGAATTATTTTATTTTATAATTTAATCAACTTAATAACCTGGCCCCAAATGATTTGAAAAGAGAATAACTGCTCAAAGCTGTTCGATACTCTGGCGAAATGCCAATATACCCAAGAGAGAATATCAGCTGCGTAAATATGCTGACATGTCGAAAGATGAAGTTTGTCTTGATATTATTGTTGCTGAATTGCCTGAATGGAGACGAAAAGTTACCGATGGTATTCCTCTAGTGTCCTTCCGGAAAGTCTGTGAAAGCTAATTCTGTGTATTAATTTGAACATTATATCAGCGACTTTGATATTAGTTGATTCTTTACATTATTTCAATTCAATATTTTTGGAACTTTCATGTTCTGAGCAGAACAATTTGAGTGCTCTACAAACAACTACGAATAGCAGAATGTTGCCGCATGGTGAATACAGTGGTAAATAAAACGTTTGTTTAGACGAAGCTGACATGTCAATAATATATAATGATATGGCATTGTGATATATGTGCACGGAGAACATCTCCATAGATAATCAGACGTGCGAGATTTCGCAGTAGTTCTGATCGTAGATCACTGAGGTGCTGAACCAGTAAGTGATATACTGGAAAATTCTTCTCAGCCTCAGTTCAGTATAGGGTATGTTAGAAAACACACTGTGCTATGTAGCATCTTGAGATCATATACTTGCATAAGTGCAGTCAGTGTGCGGAATGATTTTAAACGACAGTGAACACTCCACGACTTATGATAGACGTATGATAACAAGCGCGGTTTAGATTATCTCAATTCCAACATCGGGTATCACCTTACCAGACATCAACAATGATCGCTGTTGTATCAGTTATATTCGCATTTGTGATCATTGTGACAATATCAAGCAATGTGACTTTCATCGGTATCATCTTGACACATAAACATCTTCAGACGGTGACCAACTGGATACTCGTCTCCCTGGCCATCAGTGATTTTCTCGTGGGAGCCATTGTTCTTCCATCGATGTTGGTCGTCGAGTTGCAAGTTCCCTTCGGAAGAGCTAAACTATGTGTACTCCTGATGAGTTGCTCTTTCTGTGTTCCTATCGTTACTGTGTTTCATCTTCTAGCAGTCTCTCTGGAGCGGTACATTGCAATTGTGTTCCCCCTGCGTTATCGTGTTCTGGTGACAGAAAAGAATGTTAAATTCTGTATCGCAGGATGCTGGCTCATACCGATTACATTGTCAAGCTTTCCATTGTTAGGGTGGAATTTGGAAACGGATTGGCTTGCTTCTAATCATACCGATTGTACTGTATTTCATGTATTACCATGTTCTTATGTATATGTCACACTTACTCCGGCCGTGATTATCGTCGCTTGTGTTATAGGATTGTACGTGTGTATTTTTAAAGTGACAACAAAGAAAGCCCGGCTGGTGGCTGCTATGCGAACTAACATGGATAATTCAACCGGAAAAGTAGTTCACTGGTCTCAGCGTCCCGACATCAAGACCGTCTTGTTTGTAACTGTGGCATTCTTTATCATCACGAACGTCCCGGGAATAATATCATATTATTCACTTTGTGACGATTGGCAAGGGCGAGCCAACTACTGGACAGGTATGCACTTCTTGATATTTTCAAATTCCATGTTGAACCCCTTGATTTATGGTTTGGGAAAACGCAATATACGCAAAGCCTTCTTCCAGATTCTTTGCAGAAAAAGTAGACTGGCGAACAACGAGATAACTTCAGCAACGTAAAATGGGAATGTCAGAGAGGTTTCAGTGCAGCCATCGAAATTACACGAAGGCATGCAACTTCCATAATTCACAGGATATAATATCACATAAATCGACATTACACCGGTTATTATAAAACCGGTGATCTATTCAGCAAAGGATAGTTATCGTCCAACAACACTTGCTACAATGATGTTGAAAGTTCTTGAATGTGTTACAGCTAATCACCTGTATACGGTGAGATTCTGCTGGTGGACGTTTCGTCACCGAGGCTTGTGATTTTAGTTTTGTGACTTGTAAACAGGGTGGATAACGAAGCGCTTGGTCGGCGTCGGATCTCTCAGGATGTTGTTCCGAATACGGACTTGCATTCAATAAATATTCCCTCTTTTGAGCCGTTTTTTTCTGGCGGACAAATAGTTCATCATTTTTCAACAGTTTACTTGATAGGGATATTACATCATCGCCCTCAAATATGTGTATCTAATACCGCTCAAGCCATGTGGTAAATTCAGTCAATATGGCCACATGAACAGCTACTATGAAAGCGTGGCTGAGATACAAATCATCACAGGGATAACTTTTGGTTCTTGTGATGTTTTAGAGATACGCAATCAGCACATTTGTCTGTGGGGTCATACGACTTCTTGTCAACACTCCGGCTTCGTTTTCAACCATCATTTTAATGTTGCGTTTAATTGTAAATATCTGCGACAACCAGTTTGATGTTCGGAGTGACTAGGAATTAACGTCGCTGTCATCAATATTTCAGTCATATCACGACGAACAAACGGGAAGGTCACCACTTATTTAGCTTCATGTGTTTTGAGCAATTGGGTTTTTGTATATAACCCTATATCATGCTCTCCATAAGGAGGAATAAAGCTGATAATAATAATAATAATAATAATAATAATACCCCTGGTTTCAGTCCATCCGAATCCTTTCGTCGGAAAAATAAGGATAACCGTTTACATTAGAACCTGATTTTGGCAAGAACGTGCATTAGGGCATTGTTACCAGCAAGTTCTGAGCTGACCGAATTCTGATGCCCATCGGGAACCCTTGGCTGTATGTTTCACTGTGACTTTTGAAGGTTCCCTGACACAGCATATCACGTTAGAGACACCGGTTCTCGTAAAATCACCGAAGTTAAGCGACTTTGAGCCCGGTCAAGACTTGGATGGGTGACCTCGTGCTGTACTGCTGGGATGATAAGTGCCCACGGTAATAGGAACTGAGGGCCATAATAGTTGCTACGCTAATGACTCACCAGCGGTGACATCTGGGAAAGTTAATAGCGCCCACTGTCAATTAGAGACTCATATATAAATTCTCTCACGGTAGCATATAGGGCCCTCAAGTCATCTCTCGAGTACACGCTTAAATCATATTAAACCCTACTTTGTAGGTCCTGTGACGTTAGTCACACTGCCATGTTATTATTTATTATTATTAATTTATCACCAACATTTACGGGAATTGCAAATGCATTACCTTAAATATCATTTGATAGTTTTCATAGCATTGGGGTATTGCTTTCAGACCTGTCATGAATGAATCCCTCTGTTTAGCTATAACTTTCAAATTCCTCAATCATTTAGAGGATTTTCCTGGCATCCTGTCAATTAATATCATTGTATATTGGGGCAACGGTTACCAAAGTCTCCCATAGTGTTCTCTAACTAATTATTGAAAGTGCTTTTACGTTTTGTAACGGAATGGAACAAATGATCCTATGCATTGATGCAGCGGCTTTAAAATAAATCTTTTCTACACGAACATCCCATAAAGTACTGATTTATGGGAACGTCACTTCGTTATATTAACTCATTATATGAGTTATTTCACCTGACCTCCCGAGTCATTAATAGTATCTGTGTTCAAGAAAACTGATCGTAGATATATTAATGTCGGAATCCATAAAGCATTTTTAGCTCTACTATATACAAGATATATCATTCAAGGGATGTTTCTTTGTTTATAGAGTTGCTCGAATTTCTCATTAAAAATATCTATGTGAAACAGCTTATAGGTATTCCAATGGGTACTAATTGTGCACCCCTGCTGGCTGACCTATATGCAGGCGCTTTCAAAAACCGATGCATTCAAAGCCCGTTCCTTCTCATTCACCAAACGCTATATAGACGATCTTCTCGCTGTGGATAATCGCTGTATAAATGACGCAGTGAAGGATATATATCCACCTTCACTGGATTTGAAGGAAACTACAGATAGCCCTACAGGCACATCATATTTAGATCTATACTTCTATAAAAATGTCGACTTTATGACAAAAGAGATGATTACAATTTCGACATCGTAAACTATCCCTTTCTGGACAGTAATATTTCAGTGGGACCTGCATATGGCGTATACATATCTCGCCTAGTAGCATTTGTTAGAACCTGTGTTAAATGTGCCGATTTTATCAACGCCACAAACATTGTTGCATAAACTTATAAAACAGGGCTATAACACCAAGCGCTTCCTCTCAAAGTTTCTCAAATTTGGCGATACATATCGCATGCTGATAGCAAAATACGAGTGTAGCGTGCAAGATCTTGTGTCTAATTCCACTTAATCCGGGGCTAGGGACCGTATGAACCAATGTACTTCAAGATCCTCATGGTGCTCATAGGAACAGTCACAATCAAGGCGACCGGCACGGATTCGAGCCCAGCTGGTCCATGTGTGAAAGTTTGCCAGTTACTTGCCGACGGGCGGTGGTTCTCTCCGGCTACATATGTACTCCGGCTTCCTCCACCATCCAAAATGACTGTCAACATATGAGTGAAACAAACTTGAGTGTGACATTAAGCCACACACCCCCTAAATCAAAGCGTGACTGAGATACATCATTCTCTAGATGACGACTTTACAACGATTATTATGGATTAAGAATACTGATCAGTGATACGGATTTGATATTTTTGGAACATCATGATGTCTTGCCGGCATCATTGAAAACTGTTGAGCGCTACTCTCTAGTAGCTAGTCTATGTTTATGTATACTATGATTGTCTTTTTGAATTTGGTGCTAATACTGTTATATGGAATATGGAATAGGTCTTTGGATTATGGACGCGGGTATTCTTTAATGGACGACGGCTGAATTATGAATGACGGACCAGACGTTTGTAATTCTCAATATTAATTTTTAAGTCAGAAAATTTATAGAATTCTTCTAAGCAGAGCAGTGTCTCTCTTAAAAATTGTTTAGAACCGCCATGGATTAGCTGAGTATCGTCTGCATATTGACTGATCTTGTTTATAACATTCCTCCAATAGTTTAATTGTTTCTAATATTTTTATTGACTTCCGCGCAGAGTAGAAATGAAATTCGGTAACCCTGCCTTCAACCTCTAGTTATATGAAAAAGAGAGTATACACATCCGTTCTGAATAATGCAACTTTGAATAAAGCTGTAGAATAATTTAACCATCTTCGGAAAGATTTTCCGAAATTAAAAGCTTTGACAGTTTCATTTATAAAATCTCAAGTAATCCTAAAATCTCTATTAATCTATCTATTAATACTAAATGTCCAGGGATACCTTTACATTTTGTTTCAAATAGTTCGCCGTGTAGTAGTATTGTATTCTCACGTATGCATCTGCCTGGAATAAACCCCTCTGAATTTCATTAATAAGGATGTTTGGTGTGTATTTGACTATGTGCAATACACGATGAAATAAGTTTGTATTCAAAATTAACAAGAGAGATAAGTCTCCAATTTTTAAGTAAATTTCTTGGTTTGTTTTGCTTAGGTAAGAATGTGACTCCTTGCCTTTGAATAATGGGGAGTTCTCCTTTATCAAAGCTAGCGTTAGCTGACCGCAAAACAAACGCCCCAATTTTTCCCCCAAAACGTTTTGTAGAACTCCACCGGAAATCCATCCAAACTCGGACTCTTCTCGTTTTTAGTATTTCTTAATACATTTGTGATCTCTTCATATGTTATTTAACCTTCTAAATGTTGTGCTTCTTTGCCCGATTGTGTCTTGAGGTCCGTTCTATTTAGATACTTCTGTGTACTTGCTATATCACTTTTGTGTTTGTTTCTCACTGCATACAGTACTTTCAGTAGATATAAGTTTTTGTGATGTGATCGGAAAGTGATTGTAGGAATATCACCTCCTATCTTGATTTTCTGCAGTAATGTTCTGTGACGTCGGTTCAAATCGTCACACTTTTCACAGGAATTTGGATAATATCTTTCCCAATTTAATTCCCAGAGAAGGTTTCCCCCGGCGAAATGACGGGTGCAGTGACGCGTGACTTCCAGTGTAAATTTTGATAGACAAAATTACAAAGGTAGTGCGTTAATATAGTGTTTTCCGTTTTATATACGATGTTTTTCACGGAATTTGAGAAACTATTTTCAAGATCAAATTATATTGTAATGCTGTTGCGGGCGTGTGATTGAATAACCTGCAGTAATGTTCTGTGACGTTGGATGAAATCGCCACACTTTTCATAGGAATTTAGATAATATCTTTCTCGATTTAATTCTCAGACAAGGTTTCCCCCCGAGAAATGACGGTGGTGGCGCGCGTGACTTTACAATGTAATTTTGATAGTCAAAATTACAGAAAAAAAAACATTTCTTGTCATCTGACCATAAATCGGCGTTTATTTATATACATGAATACATCATGGTCCTTTTGTAGAATATTAGGATAATTTGATGCATATTTATCATATTTACAGCAGTTATCAATAGTTAAACTATTTACCATGTTGTAGTCGCAGGCAGGAGAAGAAAAGTACGAACCACAAATTTACGTTCCCATCGTTGCGCCAGGACAAATCTTTGTCTAAGAATTAAACCGGGAAAGGGGGATTGCCTCGCTTGTCGTACACTATGTGTGAGAGTGAACTATTTCTATTTTTAACAAGCAGCCAGAGGATGCTAGGTCCCCCGCCGAAATGGCAGCAATATTTTTTAGCATTGTTGGTCTTAGGGGATATACATGAGGGAGGCAACTGCTGCTTCATAGGCGTTGGATGTGGAAGGGTCTTTCTGCCTTCCCAAGTTTTAAGATCAACTCAGAACGATTGACTGAAAGTTGATTGCTTCTGTGATATAGTTTCCATGCAGTGAAGCACCGAGAAGCATCCCCAAGTGACATCTCAAGGCATTATCTGCAAACCAAATTTGACGAGAAGCTGAAGGCATCCTCAACCTACTGCCCGGAAACCAAATTTTAAATTGCCACCAGTTGTCGCCACCTGTAGGTGCAAGTGAGCGAAATGCAATCCCAGGCATCATCTCATGGCATGGTAGCCTACATGTATTAGCCTATAGTATCTTCTACAGGGGGCTAATGATCGGCTGATGCAGCAACAACAACATTTTCCCAGTTAGACGGCAGATTTTGAAATCAAAAACGAGACCGCGCTATGTCATCAGTCAACTGAGACAGTCACGTGGTTGTGTATGAAGATTGGGGTGGATCTTATCTAATAGTGATCCAATAAAAATGCTCGTATTAGTTTAAAATGGCGGGGTCGAATGACCAATCACTGAACGGGAGACAGCTGGAACAGTACGTTGACACTGTCTGTTAATACAGGGGCGTCGGAAGCAAATTCAAAGTGGTACGGCCACTATCATTGCACTTTAGGTGAGGATCCAGTGGCCGCCCAGGCCCCAGATGCTCCTGGGGTCTAGATCGCCGAAGAAGCGCTCTGAGCGATTTCTGGCGTCAATCAAAATCACTCTGCATTGAAGTGTATTTTTAGTTCTTTCCTAGCCCTTTTACCATTGAAAACGCAATCGATGGTGGTTTTCTGCGATGCTGAATTACAAAAAATTGTGTATAGTATAGTACTGTATCCTAGGCACATCGTGTAGAAGTAACCGAGATGATGCATCGATAATGTATACCAAATTTTACATTGAGCATTTGAACAGTGTCAGAGATAGAGATCATTAATGATTTTACATAAATTAAAGATGGTTGCCCATCCTTCCCGTCACTCAGAGGAACTAATGTGGTTATTCATTAATGCAAGTCTCTTCATACATCGATGCTGTAAATCAAGTTTCGTATAGAACATTTGAATGGTATCAGAGATAAACATCATTAAAGATTCTGACTAAATTAAAGATGGCCGCCAAGATTTCCGCCCAATCAGAGAAACCAGATCTGTCATTCATCGTAAGTCTCTTGATGCATCAATGATGTATACCAAATTTTCCACTGAGCACTCCAACGGAATCAGAGATAGATCATTAAGGATTTTGCCTAAATTAAAGATCACCACCAAAGGTTTTCAGTCAATCAGCTCCCGATTCAAAGTATCTGGATGTATTGATGATATATACCTACCTTCATATAAAACAATTGAATGGTAACCGAGATATGTATGCTATCATTATCGATTTCGCATGAATTAAAGATGGCATCCAGGGTTCCCAGCTAATCAGAAAAGCCTGTTTGGTAATTCGTTGAAAGTTGCTTGATGTATCGATGATGTATATCAAATTTCGTATTGAACAGTTGAATGGTTTCCGAGATATGGATCATTATCCATTTTGCATGAAATTAAAGATGGCTGCTAAGGTCCCAATTCTATAGGCTTCTGGTCCTTGACTAGGCAAATAAGCATACCAAATTTGGAATTCATCAGCGAAACAGTTTTCCGGCTATCTCGCTCACGAACGGACGTACGGACGTACAAGATGATGACAATACCCCATGGCCAAAAATGGCCGAGGGGTAAAAACATGGGTCTGTGCCTGATAAATTTTAAGCCTTTTGGGGTTGCAACTCATTCGTAGAAAGCTCCCTGTACATGAACAACTGCACTGACAACTGCATGCCATCATCTGTCAGTCTGAAGACCAGCAAGGTTGAATTCAGTTCAATTCAGGAAATTGATCATATGCACAGTGTGCACCCAAACATTAGGAACACAGTTGTAATTAATATAGTAATATACGTGTGTAGACAAATGATTCGTGCAGAAGCTTCAGGGCAAATCCTATGATGTGCAATCAGTTTCCCGGCTATCTCGCTCACGAACGGACGTACGGACAGACGGACGTACAAGATGATGACAATACCCCATGGCCAAAAATGGCCGAGGGGTAAAAACATGGGTCTGTGCCTGATAAATTTTAAGCCTTTTGGGGTTGCAACTCATTCATAGAAAGCTCCCTGTACATGAACAACTGCACTGACAACTGCATGCCATCATCTGTCAGTCTGAAGACCAGCAAGGTTGAATTCAGTTCAATTCTGGAAATTGATCATATGCACAGTGTGCACCCAAACATTAGGAACACAGTTGTAATTAATATAGTAATATACGTGTGTAGACAAATGATTCGTGCAGAAGCTTCAGGGTGAATCCTATGATGTGCAATACAATTATTTGTTAGCAAAATCACGTTTAGACGCTCTCATTCTAGCTTACGGACGAGGCAATACTTTCCATGGGGGAGGAGACGAGTTCAGCAATATTTCAGCCATATAGCGCCAACTAAATTAAATTCTAAGCACATCTACAAGGCTTATCAACAATCCAACGTCGATCTAGAAATGATAAATACAACACACTAAACAAAGTGTACAAATATTTAAATTTATTTAACAAGCCGATTTCTCTCAAATAACTTAAAATCAAACCTTCTCTCACCCGACTAAATGCTCTTCTAAACTCTTACAACCTTAAAATCTATACAGTTTATCAAAACATGTTTAACTGTGAGTTTCCCGTGGTATGGAATACACATCGTGGCTGGTTCATTTTTAAATAAATGCTCGTCGGTCGGTTTCTGATTGCTAAGATGAGTACCACCTATAATCTTTTTAAACTCATGAGTTTGTTTTTAATCTGAGCATCCCATACAGATTAGAACGGCATTCTCATAAAGGCGCAGATACAAGAAGAACCTCATCACAGAGGGCTGAATTAATCTTTGCATCAGCATCAGTATTGTCTGCGATGCCAACATGACTAGGTTGCCAACAAAACACAATATTAAAATTCTGGGGTCATACAATTGTAGAAAATTAAGGACGAAGGGGATCTATTCTCGATCGCCTGATTGCATGACTCTTCTAATCGATTGCATTTAGTTTTGCAACCAAAAATAGTAGCTCACGTCACTCTGTCACCCTCTTTGTGACCATTAGTAAAAATAGCCTGATTCGATTCATATTTTTCTCTCACTAGACCTAATTATTCCTGATACACAAGTTAGTTTGGGTCAGCCTTTTTAAATTCTGCTTGCGGCTTGGCTGGATATCAAGGTGGAAATGGCAACAGATCGTAAGGGCAACATCTGTCATAGACGAATAGGATCGGCCACAATGTGTGGTTTAATACGGTACGAATTTCAATAGGTGGAATAAAGTCGGTTTCTTTGAATATAAATCTACATACTGAGGCTTATAAACACAGTTCAGGATTTATACAATTTGACATATTTCGTTAAATATTGCAGTGACAGCTTTACTCTTTGGAGTTTCAACGGACAGTCATCTGTCTCAGCACATAAACTTTCCTTGGGTGATGTTCTGAAACCTTCCAGTGTTGAAGGCGACGTTAAATAATATTCACTCACTCGCTCTAAACCTTCCGAGATAAAGTCTTAGACACTGATATGATGCAGAATTGGATGTAACATGGTTGGACATGCACGCACCTTTATAAACAACAAAGCCGTAATCAAGTTTAGAACGAACAAGTAGTCATCGATATCAATGAAGAGATGTTTTCTGATCTCTTCTCCACTTAAAGCTGGCAACCAACGTCAACAAATCAAGAGCCTTCGTGCACTTAGTTTTCATGCGTTTTATATGGCGTAAAAACGTTAATCGGTGGTCAACATCCATAAGAATTTAACTTCTTTTACTACATTGATCTCAGTTCCATCTACGCAAAATTCTGGATCATTGTGAGGTTCATATTTTCTGCAAAAGTGTATGCAATTTGTCTTGGTTCTGGAAAACTTGAAACCATTTTTCTGACAATAAGCTTGGATCTTATTTAGACAAAGCTGCAGCGGCCGTCCCGGATAAATATTTCTCGGCCCCTTACTCATGGGCGCTCAGTGCACAATAACAATTTTTTCCATATAACGAAAATAAGATATCAGTGCATGGGAAACTTGGAATTGATAGCGAACACGAGAAGCTCCGTTCAGGTAAAAAACGGTACACCGCCTCAAGAATACCAGTGTCTCTCCATCACAGTGGCTTGATCATTCACCGCTTTAACCATGGATAAAAAGAAATGCTTTATATGTAATGAAAACTATTGACCGCTTCTGTCTTGCAGGAAATTAGCCTAGTTTTATATATACTATGATTTATCCTTTTAATTTGATGCTAATATTATTATATGAATTAGGTATTTGGATTATGGATGCGGAAATTCTTTAATGACGATGGCAGAATATTGAATGACGGACTAGTCTCTTGTATATTAGCGACATACACCGATCTTCCTACCCCTCCCCTACTATACCTTTATCCCTAATATCAAGTGAAGCAAGGACATTGTTAAATAATTCGCCACTTATCCCGGTGTGACGGAAACGGTGGCCCGATGCATCCAGTGTCCGGGGGACACTCGCGTCTAGACGTAAGTGTCCCAAGACACTAAGATCTGGATTTAATTGTCCGTCGGGCAGTCAGGTCTGGATTTGGATGTCCTGGGACATTGGCTTCCAGGAGACGAAAGTCCTAACCTGGAGCCCAGTGTCCGACTCGATTACTACTTCCGATTTTCCATCCAGTTTACACGTGAACATGTGTACCAGAGAGTAGTATAGAAAAGGGGAGTTACGGCGTTATTGGCCTACTTCCAAAAGGTGGCGCCAATAGATCATTTCCGTCTGACCTTTGTGAAGTCACTTCCGGTTCCGGTCATGTGACATAAAGTGACCTTTAACCCTGTGCATGATGTCCGCTATTGTGCGCATGGTCACTTCCGATCACGTGGCCGGGACCGGGAGTGACCTCACAAATGTCAGCCGAAACTGACCTGTTGACGTCACCGGTTGTAAGTAGGTCAATAACGTCCTAAGTCCCCCCTCTCTCCGTCTCCCCTCCTACTCAGGAGATGAGTGAGGACGAAAATGAAATGAAAAAACAAGATAATTTTAACAGAAAATTTTGAAATTTATGCTAAGAAATAGTCAGGTAACCTAAGGGCTTTTCCTCGTGCTTTTGTGCCTTTTTGCTTGTCCGATGGGAGCTTGTTCACTACGATGAAGAATACAACATACAGACAGAATTTGATTCCGTAGTTTTAATACAAAATACTATGGAATCTTGGTACTTCTTAGTTCTTCAGATAAATTCAACAGAATTTGACTCTTCGTTAAACCAGTTTGGCACATTCTATTGTACTCTCCGCTCCCCGGGAAATTTTGTTGTCTATTTTCGTAGCAGGTGGAACCAAAATACAGATCCAAATTCTCATAACAAAATACCAAGTAACAATGCAAAAAGAACAAATTGTTCCACGAGGACGCTAATTTGGTTCTATGTGGAAACAAATATCATGAGGAACAAAGAATAACCGCGATTTGTGAGAAAGTAAGCATCATGGGTAACAAACATGTCCCTTTAAAGATGTAATCAGTTACAAATATCGTCAAAGAACCTAAGGCGCTCGCAAATTAATAGTTTATTCATCACATATTCTGGATTAAGAAAAAACATGTATGTAGAACACATCGACTTTTTGCCCGATTTTTCCGAGGTTTTATATATATCTTGGACTATTTTATGCAAACAATTCCTTGTTTAATCCTACCAGGCCTACAAAAAATTGAGAGCTGACACTCCCGAGCGGGTAAATTCACCGGTAATTTATCATGTAATTTTTTGGAAAAATTACATGAATAAAATTTTCGCAAAATTTGATAAAAAAATCGACCAAGAAAGGGTTTTTTTTAAATGACGTCACTGTGACGTCATCAATCAAAGCGGCCATCTTTTTTTTTTACATTTTCTTGTACAGGCTGAAGGAAAGGTATGGTGTGGTCATTTTCAGTCCCTTTACCTCAAGGGATAAGAAAAAATAATTAGTAGTTAGTGGGGGGACCGAATTTGCCCCCTCCCCCCATTCACCCCATCCCCAGGCCTGGACAGGTCCTAAACATCCCAGGCCAGATAGGTTAACACAGAATTTCTTTAGATTAACGGCGGAAACCTTTAAACCGCAAAGTAAAGCTAGCAACCGCAGTGTAAAGGTTACTCTGCGGTTTAAAGGTTACTCCGCGGTTTAAAGGTTTACTCGAAGGTTTAAAGGGTTACTCTGCGGATTAAACGGTGTAAACGTTTTCAAGAGTTTTGTTTGGTTTTCGTTGAAAAAAAAACGATGAAATCATGACGTTACTTGAAATGACAAAAATGTAAACAAAACATGTGATAAACTAAAATCTGTTTGTAGAAAATAGTCGACAATCTAGAACATCCCCAAGAAATGCAGAAAATGTAAAAAAAAATGTAAAAAATAAAAATGTCGATGTCCCCTATGTGTCACCCTAATTCTTGAATGTCTTTTATGGGCAACCGTTATCCAATCTTGGATTTTGAATAGGTAAATATACCCGCTGTTTGTCATGAATACACCATTAGTTTGCGAGCGCCTTAGGTTGAACTTCCGGTAATGTATACATATTAGCCAAAAATGAAGTCTACAAAATATATTAATTGCGGGTCACAAGGACTCACTTTTCGCATTTCTATGTAAATGGGTTATACCAAAAAAGAATAGTATCTCGCTCAAACAATCAAAGATAAAACTCATAATAAATATATTCACTTTCAATGATCAAAACAACGGAATTTTGTTGGCATACTGCTACCTGATAATTCCTTTGAGCAGCTCAACGTATGGAACGTTTCTCTTGCTGACTTTTCTCGGCTTCGTACTTGTCGATATTGTTGGCCAAATATCGCAGAATATCGGCAGGATCTAAGGATGCCATGGGTCAGGTCTGACTGTTGACAGGTATATGTGGAGGTCAGCTTTTATACACACCTGGTCAGGTACTCAGAATAATCCATTAATTTCGCAAGTGTGCCATGTAGACACTGTTAATGTCCAAACGCCCGTTAATGTCCAAATTGGACATTAACACGCAACGAGTGCGTGTTAATGTCCCACGTAAGACAATAAGACGCCAGCATGAATGTTATCGTCCAAACTTTGGACATTAGCGGTCGATATGTATCACTTCGACTGTTATTGTCCTAAAACAGTCCCGCCTCTGTTCCAAAATTTCATTGAGACCATTTAGCGCGCGCCTACAAGAAATGTGTCGATCGCGCGTCGTTTTGAAGAAACTGAAAGTACGTATGCAGCGTTCCATTTGGTAAGTTTGTGATTAGATTAGTGGAAAAACGAACTACAGATTATGAACTTTTAATGAGCACAAGAAAGCATTGAAAAAACACCAAGACACAGCGAAATCGCTTTGCGAGACTACAACCTGTGTTAATACATCCATCTTGCACTACGAGGAATCGATATGACCACAGATATTGAATTAGTGAAAAAAACGAACTACGGACTACGGAGTATGGACTGTTAATGAACACAAGAAAACATTTAAAAAACACCAAGACAGGGCGAAATCGCTTTGTGAGACTACAGCCCATGTTCATATATCCATCTTACACTGCGAGGAATCGATATGACCACAAGATATTGAATTAGTAAAAAAACGAACTATGGACTGTTAGGACATTAAGACGCAACTTGTACATATTGAAAAAAAAATCAGTTGCAGGTCGACCGCTAATGTCCAAATTTGCCGTAGGACAATAAGAGGCGGTTATTGTCCAAACTCAGGACATTAACACGCACTCGCTGCGTGTTAATGTCCAATTTGGACATTAACGGGCGTTTGGACATTAACAGTGTCTACAGTGCCATACATGAATGCAGTAATCAGAAGCATGTAGATGTTGTGACAATTTTTATTTTGCATTTATGTTATGTTTTATTTATTTGATGAATTTTCTTTATACCAGGTGCGCCCCTTTACGGTTAATATGAAAACAAATTAAAGCTTATATTGTATGGTATCCCCCATGCAAACAAATGGCCGGGTCCTACTTCAAGAACGACGAGTCAGCTTGAAATGTCCGGAGAGATCGTTCACGATATCCCACATTCGGAAGACAGGGACCTAATATGAAAAGAAATATTCTAATTTCGCCCGGACTATGTGAGAAATCGTAAGTAGTACCAGCGGACAAGCGTGGTCATTTTAGAGTAATATTAATTATAACAGTAATAGAGATCTCCGACATGACAATTTCCTCAGTATTTAATGATGTCAGAAACCTGACATACATTTTCATTAGATATCTCAATATTTCGTGTTTTCGCAACATTCACAAAAGCACATGCGTGTGAAAATTAACCCAGAGCGGATAGAAGGATTTGTATACGGTGTTTTGATATACTTGAAGATGTACGGCGGCAAATATACGACATGCTATTTTTCCAGTTTGCGTATTTCTTTTTTAGTTTTAGGTTTGCTTCTTCTGGTTTAGTTTTCACTCGGATGAAAACTGTCCAGTCACCTGGGTGAAAACGTTTTCACCGGGGCGAGAAGATTTTCACCTGGTTGAAAACAGAATTTCACTTGGGTAAAAACAGGTTTCCACCAGGGTGATAACGTTTGCGCCCAGGTGAAAACCTTTTCACCCCGGTGAAAACGGTTGCACCTGGGTGAAAACTTAGGAGTGAAAAAGGTTTTCACTCGGGTGAAACCAAAGAAGCCTCCTCCGAAACTGAAAAAATATATTAATAGCATGTTGTATATGGGCCACCGTAAAGATGTATATTGACTTAAATACATAAAATTAGTTTTCCTAAAAAAATATATATATATATTTAACAAAGATGCGACGGTATAGCTTTACAAGACGTACATGAGAAATGCAGAAAATCAAACATTCTTCAACTGACCCCGACTAGGATCGAACCCACAATCTTACCTTCTGCTGTACTGTCCACCGCCCATGCCTTTATCCACTGCACCACCGATTTGCTGGCCGAACCTCTGTTCAGAATTTCTAGTCTTTACTATTCCTTTAGTTTCATATATAGGTCAACCGGACTCTGAGGAATGCCGGACTCTGAGGATTTCCATAGCTGTGGAAGCGCCCATAGTCCGCCAGATGCCATGGTCCGGGCCCTATATATATATGAGGGGACATTCCCGTCTAGATTTCAGTGACCCGGACACCAACGATATCAGGACCATGGTTTCTGCTGATAGGAGGACAACTGTTTCCGAGGGAGGACTTTCGTATCTGGATCTGGGTGCCCGGCCCGAAGGGCACCCAGATCCAGATACCATGGTCCCCGGACCCTCATATCTGGCGGACCACGGTTGCTTCCACACCGGCACGGAAATACATTCTCCACGAAGTTTCCAGTAAGTGAGAAAGAATTTCGTCATTTTCGTCATTTTCCTTGTATTTAACTGGTCGGTCGCTGCGGCATTCTTCCGACGTGCCAGTATTCGTCAAAAATACAAGCGTCTAGTCCGTTATTCAATATTCAGCCGCCGTCCATTAAAGAATTTCTGCGACGGCGTTCATAATCCAAAGAACTAATTCATATAATTGCATTAGAACCAAATTAAAAGAACACATAATGGTATATATAAAACTAAGCTAGTTTCCTGCAAGAGAGAAGCGGTCAACAGTTTTCATTGATGCGGGCAGGACATCATGATTTTTCAAAAATATCAAATCCGTATCGCTGATCAGTAATCTTAAACCATATGATTTTCGTTGTAAAGTCGATATCTAGAGCATGATGTATCTCAGTCACGCTGAAAGACTCATGTAATCGACTCCGATAAATTCCGAATGCAGGAGAAGTTTTACCTCCTGGGGTTCTTCACACCAGTGGAGTTGTCAACATTCTCCACGTCCGATCATACATTTACTATTGGTCGTACCGGGATTCGTGGGGAAATTGAATATATGGATTAAACGTGGCGCTTACACCATGAGTCAGAGTTTGGCCTGATTCGCTCTCCATTACCATCATTGGATCTTCCGCCGCTAGTTGTAGACTAGGCAGTATTTTGAATATAGGGCTTAAAAAAGGTGATGGAAGCATTTTCTGTTAATGGCTGGCATTCATGCTCTCTTTATATTTTAAGGTATGCTGAATTCGAATTTGACGTTTGCCAGTCTCGATTTTGAGTTTTTAACCCTTTAATCGCCGATTCAAAATGGCTGCCACATCTGATCTTGTTTTCGCGAAATATTCGATCTTAGATGAAACCTCACTCATTTCAAACAAGATTGTTTCAGTGTTATATGGTTTTATTGATTAGAACACGAATTGAAACATACAACCAACAGCGAGAGGATTAGAATACATTTAACCCCATACCCACTAATTCAAAATGGCCGCCGCATGTTTGTATTTGTTTGTATGTTCAGACATTTCAATTAATATTCCATATTTACCCAACATGGCCTCAGACCTGAATGGTACATTGTATGTACACTATAAGGCAACCTTTCTTGGATTTTGTCAGTTGCTGGAAGGTAGGTTTCGCTGTTGAGGGTAACCCTTTATATCTATTTACTAACTGTAGGTATTTTGGCTTCAACACCACGAACAAAACAGAACAAAAGTACGACTCTTCTACTCCTCCGAATAGCAACATAATTCGCTCCTTTGCCATCTCTTGTTGGGCTGTGTTCAATAAGGTGACCAGATTGAAACAAGGCAAGATCTTCTTTGTTTTCTTCCAGCGCCATAAAGGTGGCCCAGTTTGCCGGTAGCCGTACTGATCCGCTTTCTACACGACGTCTCACCGGTTGTAAGCCATGTTTGCGTTTCACTCTTGTGCCCGTCTTGATGGAGTCCTTCAAATGCTACGTCGGTCCGGTCATAAGCGTCTCCCATTTTGTATACCGTTTTGGCAAACGTGTCTGCATATTCACCAAATGTCGCTGTGTCGTTTGGCTTTCTCAGTGACATCACCAACGCTTGGCCATCAATGACTAGACATCTTGTCCCAATAACAGCTTCACGAGGACATCCTAGCCCAGATGTCTCGGATATGGGAGATGCCCAATGTAGATCTGCTCGCCACCCGTTGAAACCATCTACTGCCGGTATATGTGTCTCCTGTTCCAGATCCAGCAGCCCTGGCGGTAGACGCCCTGTCTTTGGACTGGTCCGACATGATTGCGTACCCGTATCCACCGCCAGCAATCTTGTCACAAGTTCTCCGGAAGACCCGAGCACAGCCGTGCGTGGTCTACGTGGCTCTGTGGTGGCCCACTCGCCCATAGTTTGCAGACCTGATGGATCTTCTCATAGACGTACCTCGTCAACTGCCGCTTTGGTGGAACCTGCTTCGTCAGCCGAGATCCAGTCTTTACCACTCGAATCCCGGTCTGTTTCATCTGATCGAGTTCAAGTGCTCCAGCATCAGCTCGTTGAGGCTGGATTTTCCGTCGCAGTGTCCGAGAGGATGGTCCGGTCCACCAGGGCATCAACGACTGTGGTGTACCAGAACAAGTGGAAGATCTTTGCTACCTGGTGTTTTGGACACGGAATTGTTCCAACCTCTGCCTCTGTTCAGCAGGTAGCTGATTTCCTTTTGCATCTCTTCCATGACAGGTAGCTTGTTCCGGCCACGGTCGACGATTATCGGTCCGCTATCGCCAGGGTACTTCAGTTGACCATAGGCGTCAACCCATCGCTCGACGTCAGCCTCTCTGCTCTCCTTCATTCCTTTCGGGTAGAGAGGCCTACTCTGACGTCAGTAGTATATAAAGCGCATTTCAGCGGAATGGCGCTTCACTGCGCATGCGCAGAACCTTTTGTGACGTCACAGCCGCATAATTGAGGAGGAAATGAGGAGGTGACAGCCAATCAGAAGCGAGTATTCTTGTGGTGGGATGGTGGATGGTGGGTTTAAGATGGCGGCTGTGGTGGGATGGTGGATGGTGGGTTTAAGATGGCGGCTGTGGTGGGATGGTGGATGGTGGGTTTAAGATGGCGGCTGTGGTGGGATGGTGGATGGTGGGTTTAAGGTGGCGGCTGTGGTGGGATGGTGGATGGTGGGTTTAAGATGGCGGCTGTGGTGGGATGGTGGATGGTGGGTTTAAGATGGCGGCTGTGGTGGGATGGTGGATGGTGGGTTTAAGTTGGCGGCTGTGGTGGGATGGTGGATGGTGGGTTTAAGATGGCGGCTGTGGTGGGATGGTGGATGGTGGGTTTAACATGGCGGCGAGGTGGTGGTGGGTGGTGATTCGGCATCGAGTGAGAGATCAAGGCATGTCCTGACTTGTTCTGGGTTGTACAGTTCTGCCATGCGGAGGATGGGTACTAGTATTTCGCTGACGTCCTAGTAATAAACATAATCTATAGATGTTGTACCATGTTAATAGGATCAGTCTAGCATCTGTACCACCCTAGGGTCGAGTGTTTATTGTCCCGTGTATCTCCGCAAGAAAACAACAAACAAAATGGCGGCTCCAGGATGGTGCGGGGACGCCCTTTCCACAGCACGGCGTCGACCGTAGCGCCATCTGCACACATTGACGCAAGGGAGACAACTCGTGTGGCCTACGGGTATGGAAATAGCCGTGTTGGAGCTAGGGGAGCCACTATTGGTCCAGTGGGGTCATATGAGGTATCAAAGTAAAGCCTATGTGAGGGGGCATCTGATGGGCTGGGTGTGGGGTTGAAATAGCGTCATTCTGCGCATGCGCGATGGTCCAAGGGTATGGAAATAGACATTTTGGAGCTAGCGAAGCCAATAATGGTCCGGTGGGGTCGAGTGAGGTATCAAAGTGAAGGTTATGTGAAGGGGCATCTGACTGGACTAGTGGGTTGAAATAGCGTCATTCTGCGCATGCGCGGTGGCCCAAGGGTATGAAAATAGCCGTGTTGGAGCTAGGGGAGCTACTCATGGTCCAGTGGGGTCGAGTGAGGTATCAAAGTGAAGCATTCGGCAAGGGGCATCTGACTGGACTAGGGGCTCGTGCGTTGTCACCATTCTGCGCATGCGCGGTGGCCCAAGGGTATGGAAATAGCCGTTTTGGAGCTAGGGGAGTTACTAGTGGTCCAATGGGGTCGAGTCAGGTATCAAAGTGAAGCATTCGTGAAGGGGCATCTGACTGGACTAGCGGCTCAGGTGTTGTCACCATTCTGCGCATGCGCATAGACGTTTTGGGATGTAGGGGAGTCCCTAATGATCCAATGGGGTCGAGTGAGGTATCAAAGTGAAGCCTAGGTGAAGGGGCATCTGATGGGTTGGGTGTGCGGTAGGAATATCATTCTGCACATGCGCAGATGCAATGCGGAGCTCTCGTCCAATCAGAAGCGAGTATTTCAAATCCGCCACGGAGCTCTCGTCCAATCAGAAGCGAGTATTTTGACCCGGTGCATTATGGGATATATCCAAGATGGCGGCACGTATGTTCAAGATGGCGGCACATCCGGTGTCGAAAACTGGCCATTTTATCGGGATGTGGTCACCTAGTGTCGAAAACTGGACCCTGTATGGGTCCCGCTAGACGTGTTGGAGCTAGGGGAGCCACGAATGGTCCAATGGGGTCGAGTGAGGTATCAAAGTGAAACATTCGTGAAGGGGCATCTGATGGGCTGGGTGTGGGGTTGAACTAGCGTCATTCTGCGCATGCGCAGTGGCCCAAGGGTATGAAAATAGCCGTGTTGGAGCTAGGGGAGTCCCTAATGGTCCAGTGGAGTTGTATGAGGTATCCATGTGAAGCATTCGCCAAGGGGCATCGGACTGGACTAGTGGCTCGGCCGTTGTCACCATTCTGCGCATGCGCAGACAGGGAATTCTGTATATATTTCATCCAAGTATAGCGGAAAGCGGTTGTCATGAATAACAACAAGTTCAGCAAGGTTTATACAGTTTATTATCCCCAATGTTACATCATACCCAGGCTGGGGGAGCCGCCCTGGGTATGTTTAGTATGTTCACAGCAAAACAAATTGAAATATCAAACACCATGTTTTATTATTTAGCGCAGCGTCACATTATGTCCAAGTGTTTACTGAGCTCAAGTCAACGATCAGCATGTAGACATAGAGACTATGTGCGGCATCTTATGGTATTCATCAGTGTGCGGGTGACGCATTCAACCGATGGCGGTGGTCGGTCAGCTTGGTAAGGAAGAACGTGGCATTGGTGACCTTCTCTACGACCCATTGTATGTTGGGGCGTTGACGATGTGCGCATCTCAAGGGTTCCACGGTGTCCAGTATCTCCAGCATCGTCTCTAGTGACCCCCGGTTAATGATGGTGAGCGGTTGGTCAAACACATGGCTGTTATTACTGGCATAATAATACCGTAACTGGTCCGTCTTTTTGTGACGTAAGATGTACCCGAAAGCAACATTCAATTTGAAGGCCGTAGTTTGATCTTTGAAGATGGCTTCCACGTAGCTGGGTAGACGGGTGAGGTGGGTCAGTGGGAAATTGTAGATATCTGGAATGGGGCGATCACGGTGGAAAATGTGCCGTATCATGGGCCATTGGCGCCGATCGATGTCATTCACTGGATGAGCGTCCTGTAACAGATCGCTGGGAATATCCACTGCATCTTCCAGAAAATGTCCGATGTCGTCAGGCGTATGACTGGCAACAGCAATGCTAGGGACTGGCTGGATATCTAGACTCTTCTGAACTGTGGGTATAGGCGGGCTCTCCGTCATCGCATCACCAGTGGCGTTCGTCTCCCCGGGCTTATCTTCACTGGGTCTGACCTTCCACGGCTCCTCTTCAGTAGGAAGTTGTCGCCAAAACCGTGGAGACGGGGCATGAATCAAACGCTGATGCCGTCTCAACTGACTGCGTCGTTTGAAGAGTTGACCACAATCCTTACATTGTTCCGTCGCGCCCTCGTGGAATGAGCGTTCGTGGCGCAGTAAATCATCCTCCCGATTA
>JAVTVY010006335.1:0-38478 GCA_036873755.1 Hanleya hanleyi
GGCGTACTGATTTTTCCAATTTTTTCAATTCAAGTGGAATAGATGAAATTATCATCCAGAATAAAAATTAAGATCACACAAATGCTGTAGACCAAAAGATGGACGAAGCAGTCGTAGAAGAAAAACGGCAAAGAACATTGCTTAGGAGCTGTCTGTCGTTCCTCTTACTAGGCTGTAACCGGTAATCGTTTTCGGACGAAAGTAACTTACGAAGTACAAGACCGCCCGATGGAAACAGTCTTATGCTGTCCCAAGCAGATGATTGAGTAACTTCAAGCTTGATCTTTGCCCGGCCAACAGATCAGGGAAAGATCAATAAACTCCCTACGTGTGGTCGAACAAGAACAATTCTAAAGACTTCCCGGAGAAATAAACTAACACTCAAGCTAATAATATTAATTTCCCAGAAAGAAGAAAATAAAATTAAAGCTCAACTCAATTTAAATTGTAAGTCTAATTCAGTATACCGATGGGAAAATTTGGTTGTGAAAAATAAATATATCACAATGCAATATTTACTGGCAGAAATGTGTTCCAAAGAATAGCACAATTTCTTAATAAACAATCTCGTGATCTCTTTTCTTGATCAACACACCCTTGATTACACAAAGGGAGTAATATGGTAGGCTCATTAAAATGTAACAAAGACGTGGTAGTGCATAGCTTTGACTTGTGGCGACGAAGACAAACGCAACACCAACAACGTAAGAATAAAAGACAGAGAAAAACCTCTGCAAGTTCTCTCTCTTGATCACAAGATATCAAATAAACAGAATAACACTTGATATAACAAGAGAATAAATGTTGGCAGGAACAATGAACTGTATGCATAGATGTAAACTACCAAAAACTGAAAAGTCCGAAACACAACAGCAACAACAACAACAACGAAACATGAAGGTGTTATCGTATAAATCAGCGAGAATACAATTTCCCTGCAGAAACTAGTAATCCTACGAAAGGTTATAGTACGTTGAAACATTTCTATTCCCAATGAACTGGACCACAGGCCGACCCGTGAAGCAAAAATCATTTGTTCGTCGATAACAAAAGAGCTGTCAAGAAAGCCGGGCTAGGACAGAATCCTTTGTTGTCCAAACAAAGAAACGGGGTTGTGCACAAACACGCCAGACAAGACTTTATCAACCGGTTCTAACTATCTGGAAATTTTAACATTATCCTCTCGTACAAACAGTCCCACTGAAGGGGATTCTAATAGAACCTGGCGGGACTAAGTCTAAGCGATAAATCCAAACGGGAAACCAGAAAGATCTCCGTTAAAATTTGAAATCTCCGACAAGAGCAATTTCATTTTGGCGTCTTTCGTCCGCAGTAAAGCAGGGTCTACCGTAACCCGTAATAAATACGCTCGTCTAGCCTGGGTATAATTCCTCCAGGCGGTAACATCCCAACTTAGACACTCTAAACACGTGGACTGACGGTAACAAAGGTGACCTTTGCATGAGTGTGAGCATTCAAACTAGACCAAAACTGCCGACACGAACGGCATGAATTAGAATTTACAGGGACAGATATCTCAGGCAATAATGTCTAAGTATTACAGCAAGAGAAATACTAGTTTAGCAAAGGTACAACCGAAGGTCAAACCAACAACAACCAAACCAGCACTATAGGACACTTCCTTGATATGCAACCACTCGCGAGCAGGTACAAATAGAGAAAGAGGGAGATTTAGGAAAGTGCAGGGGCTTAAGTAACCTAGCTGAGCTGAGAGAGCTCCCTTAAGGGAGACAACTTTAACTATTTGTAAGGATGCTCCTAAAGGGAGATAAGGCCATCAGCAACAGCAGGTGAAGATTTGAGACATAAATTCGATTTTTTTGCGTACGTAATACTTGAATGGCCCCTTGTGAGCTTGTTATCATCTACCCCAGGTAAGACCATTCCTGGAGGCATAGAGCTTCGTGGACACTCCCTTGTCTCGCAAAGATAAACTCTTAGCCAACGTTAGATTAAATGCCCCCACCGCCTCCCCCCCCCCGTTACAACGTCCGAAAAGAATAAGACATGTTGGCAGGGACATGCAAATTAAACATGTTCAGAGGACAGAGTGAACAGAAAATAAGAAGTAAATGCGCTGTTTAACCGAGCATAGGCTAGCTGTTTAGCATTATTTAATAAATGCGACAAATCGGTATCAGATTTCCAGCTGGGGCTCACCGTGCCGATCGTTTCCCGGAATATTATTCAGGGACTCTTGGGAACGGGGGATATAAATGGGATCCTCAGAACAAGGTACCGACGTCACTTATTCGCCTTCTTCAAGGGAGAGCGACAAACACTTGTTGTGCCTACGTCACGCACGAACCCACTGGAAAAAACCCCGATCCCATACACAAATATGAGTGTTCCCTGTCTGATCATTCAAAACTGGTTCCCTACTGATCATCCATGGTAGACACTCCGACCACTCTCGTAGGTGACATTTTTCTGGCCACTTCCTATATATAGGCACCTGAGAGAAGAGTAAAAGGAAGAGATATAAAATAGATGTTTTTTTTTATATCTGGCCACGCTCTTCTCAACGCATTTGGGAATATCTATTTTACTAGTTGCTTATCAAAATAAGGTTTTATGAAGAAAAGCCATGCAAATGTTAAATTTGTCTGTACATATATAGCTGTACCCCGGAAGGCAATTTGAAGAAACATGATAAAGATCATCCTGGTGGAGAGAAGCAATGGAAACATTAAGTTTGGCTGAATATATAGCTGTGCTCGAAGGGTAATTTGGAGAAACAATATAAAAATTACACCGGAGGAGGCATACAAATGATAAAAGTGTGGGTATAGGTGTGCCCATGGAGACCATCGGTTGACGATCAGCTGGTTGTATATTTTAACACAACTGTACGCAACAAAGTTGTGCAGACCTGTCCAGACCTGGGTGGTCCCCACCCCCCACTACATATATTTTTCTTACCCCTTCAGCTAGAGGCACTAAATATATGTTTGATATAAGTTTGGTGAACCTAGGCATATTGGTAATGGTAATGGTAATGAGAAAACAACGACGGATTACCATACGTACGTAAGTAAACGATGACAATAACTCAAGTGCAATCACCCGATGTGTGTCTAAAGCAAGTTCAGTAAACCTAGGCCTTAGCAAGCCTGAAATATGGTGGTAATAAGCAGCCAGACATGACTGGACAAATTTGACCCAGAATAACTGGTTAATCTGATCAATTTTTGACAGGCTTCTGCTTTAAAACCATATACATATGTTAAGCAAGTTTGGTGATCCTAGACATTGTCAAGCTTGAGATATGGTGGTACCAATCAGTTCCTGATAAATTGACACAGTTTGACCTGGTGCCCTGGGAAAATATTTCGCTGATATTTGATGGTCTTCCTCACGTGTGTAGAGTTTGGTATTCCTAGGCATAGTCATTCTTGAGATATGTTGGTAACGAGAAATCGGAGATGGACGGAGGTACAAAATTGTCCGAGGAGTAATTAAACTTACTTATCGACTAAACATACTTCAGACATTCTACACAGTGATTAGTCTCATCGAAATTACAGTAAATCATTACTGAACTTTATTAGTCAATAATAATAGTAGCATGACTTATAGTAGCCCGGTTATTGGACAGGCCCTATTATTGGACACCTAGATGCAATGGGGCTATTTTCTGAGAATATTACATGACAACTGTAATACAAATTTAATTGTACAGTTGAGTTACAAAGACATGCTAATAAATTTCTGTTTACTCACGGAATTTGTGCACGTTTAGCCCTCGTGCGAGTCGGAAATAGTGTCACAAATTTGGGTAAAAAAATGCGTTAAAAACTTTCCTCCAGTTTCTCAGTTTCATTCCTGATTGCAGGTATGATTATTGTCTCACCACTACACAAGAAATAGGGTGCGCGCGTCCAACACAAAACTCATGCAAACACAAGAATCAGGTTAGACCGAAACACGGACTTCGAACACGGACTAATACAGCAAACAGTTTGGTGGCTACACCAGATAATTTATCTTCAAAATAAACAAGTCTGAAACTCCTTACATCTGTTATTCAAACTTGTTTCAAAACGTTTCTTGATATTGTAAATTTTTGAAACATAAAATATCGCCTTTAGAAAAAAAATATATTAAAATGAGACCGACACAGAGATTAAATGAGCTCTCATAATCATCTGTTTGAAATAATTTGCCATTAGGTCATAAGTTACGAAAAAAGTTATTGGCCATCTCTGGTATTCTTAAATTGAAATGAAATTCTGAGGAAATTTTCTGTCAAAATTGTCCGGCTGCTATCTCCTAACCCTGCTACAACATTATAATTGTCCATCCTTAGAATTGCAATAGGAAAAGACATGAGAAGGAACACTAATCTCGAGGACATTCTTAACCATCGCACCGGTGCGGAAAATTGACAAAGTTCGCACAATTGTGTTTAAGGTGTTAGGTAACCGAGTATTTTTGTTGTTACAGAGTATTTGGAAATTGCTGAAAAAAAGATGACAGAACCTGCTCAGTGCATTTAGTTCCTCGACTTGTGTAACTGTTGAATATTGAGCGTGCAAGCATGTAACCCAACAATAAAGTGAAAACCTTACAATTAGGCATTGTCCCTTTGGGGCAATGGAAATGAAACGCAATATTGAATAATCTCCAACAAAATACAGAAAAAGAAAGGGTACCATGTAAATAGTGTTAAGGGCGATTCATTTTTAGCAGAAAATTTGACATTGAATTTTAATCAAGTTCTCAAATTTATTTTCATCCACCAGTGAACAAATTTAAATTTGGGAATTTGTTCAAATTAAAATTGCTTGTTACCCATACGGTTAAAATTAATCGTCCTTACCCCTATTTGTATTGTACACATTCTTTTTTCTCTATTTTACAGGACCTTATTCTGTATTGCGTATAATTTGGATTTTATTGAAAGCCTAATTATATGGTTTTCATTTATTGCCGGGTTAAATGATAGCTCGCTCAATATTTAACACTTACACAAATCCAGGAACTAATAGCACTGCACATGCAGTGTCATTTTCTTTAGGAATACACTTTTTAGCAATTTTCAAAATACTCTAACAACAGAAAACTCTCGGTACATCAACGTCTTAAATGTGTTGGAATATTAAATATCTTCACAAAACAGCCTGAATAATTTATGTATGAAGTTTCATCTTGCCAGAATTATTCAGATTTGAGATACCGTATTCAAACTTCTCAACTCATAATGAAATCAGAGTTGCAGAGAGCCAGTCAAAAGTTGCAACAAGATCAAAATACACGAAAACTGGCACCTGTATAACTCCTACATCTACAGTACCGGTACACTCCTAACCAATACCTTATGTTAGATTGTCTGTCGAATAATATGCAGGCAAAAATAAACCAATTGCTAAAGACAGAAATATCTGCATAGAAAATCAAAACAGCTCCTCAGGGTGGAGTTGAAATAGGGATGGGGTTGAAAACGGGGGGGTTCCCGACCGAATTTTTGTACGTCACACATTCAAATATTTCAGAAATAATTAAAGTATATATAACACTGACCATACCTTCCAAGGATGAGTAACTGCCAATCAATGACCCCCGGAAGTTGACTTCCTTCCTTCATCTTCTATACACAAATATGAGTGTTCCCCGTCTGATCATACAAACTGGTTCCCTGCTGATCATCCATGGAAGACACTCCACCCACTCTCGTATGTGACATGTTCCTGGCCACTTCCTATGTACAGGCATCTGAGAGAAGAAATAAAGTTTATTTACTTGAAAGGAAGACATATACATAGTTTTTTTAATATCTGGTCACGCTCTTCTCAACGCATTTGTGAATATCTGTTTTACTAGTTGTTTATCAAAACAAGGTTTTATGAAGAAAATCCATGCAAATGTTAAATTTGTCTGTATATATAGCTGTACTCCGGAAAGCAATTTAAAAAAAACATGATAAAAATCATCCTGGTGGAGAGAAGCAATGGAAACATTAAGTTTGGCTGAATATATAGCTGTGCTCGAAGGGTAATTTGGAGGAACAATATAAAAATTACACCGGAGAAGCCATACAAATGTTCAAATTGTTGGTATAGGTGTGTCCACAGAGACCATCGGTACACGACCAGCTGGTTGTATATTTTATCACAACTGTACACAACAAAGTTGTACAGCATTGTTGTGCAGTTCATAGATCACAATAGACAAATTGAAGATAGTTTATGTGTATATGTTGCTTTATTTTTTTCAAGCAGATAATTTTGGAAGAAACCAAAGCCTTTATGCTCATATATTCTTCCGATAAAGCTTTATGTTAAACTTGATCACTCTGGAATGCTTTGATTTACCTCATGGGTATAACGAGCTCATCAATGAATCACCTGGTTCAGATCTGGACAAAAATACAAAAAGAAAAAGTATGTCAAATAAGTGCCAAATTTTCAACACAGTATATATTACAGCTATTCGGAGACGTTCGGAGAATATGCTAAATACTGCTCCTTTCATTCATAATCAACTGTACTATAAAGTCTGTTGACCTTCAAACCCGACGAAAACAGCAGCAGCCTTAACCAAAAGCAAGTAACAGTCATCCTGAATTCTGACTCTAACATGCCTGAGGTCTGAGGGTTGGTTGACGGTAGCATTTAAAACATGAACCGTGCAAAGCGCTGAGAACCCCTTGTCCTTGGCGGAAATTAAGCCTATTTGGTCTCGGTTTTTGGGATCTGTTCCGACCTTCGGGGGAGCGCTAAATATTTTACTTACCCCTTGAGCCAGGGTCTGAAAAATTATCGGATGTGAAATGAAATAGTTTTTACCGAATTTTCCATGCAGAAAGGCAAAAATTTGAAGAAACCTGATGAAAATATCACTTTTCTGGAACCCCACATGGCCGCAAATTTGAATTTTCCCATGACCCTCTGCTCGTGGGGGCCATGCAAATAGGCACAAAGTGACCCCAATATAATAATCTAACATACTCAGCCATTTGATGACAGTCCAAGCCAAGGAATATATCGTGTTATGGTATATACATACAAAATTTGAAAGATGAAAGTTTCTCAAGTTACTGCATGGAAATGCATATAGGTTTTTACCACCAGATGAGGCCACCTATTTTCCAAAGTGGTCGAAATGCAATCCCAGGCGACACCTCATGACATGGTATATGCATACCAGATTTCGCTAAACGGTGCTAAATTTATTGCACGGAAACGAATTTCAGAGGGACAAACAGATGGATGGACGGAGGCACAATCGGAATCCAGTATACCCCCTACTATGCACGGGGGGATATATTGGTAAACTGGTAAAGTTGTGATCTTATTGTCCTGGCCTGAAACAAAATGTTGGATGAGGCTTTTTTCCATTGGAGCTTTTATCTATAGTTTTGGCTTTTGCGTAAATCCCAAAGAGAATGCTGTATTGTTCTCATATTGTTCATCATTTTCATAGAAAAGCAATCATTTATTAAGGGCGTGGACACATTAATATATCTTGAAGTTTCATACATTTTTCAGAAGATAGCAAGTAAACATTGGCTTTATTCAGTGTATGATTAAAAAATGAAGCCTCTGAAAACTATAAACGTATATCTATAAGGTTCGCTGCTTACAGTGGCCCAAATTGATACCAAACTACTATTTTTAGCCCACCTGGTGGGCTGTTCAAATCGCTTTTGGTCCGTCCGTCCGTCGTCCGTCCGTAAACAATTCTTGTTATCGCGATTTCTCAGGAACTACTGCATGGATCTTTCTCAAATTTGGTACACAGGTTCCCCTTGGGTTCTAGTTGTGCAAGATACCTTTTCTGGTCCGATTCGAAAATCCAGTATGGCCACAAGGCGGCCATCTTGGATTTTCTCATGAAATCTTGTTATCGCGATTTCTCAGAAACTGCTGAATGGATCTTTCTCATATTTGGTACACTGGTTCCCCTTGGTGTTTGGTTGTGCAAGATACCTTTTCTGGTCCGATTCGAAAATCCAATATGGTCACCAGGCGGCCATCTTAGATTTCCCCATGAAACTTTATCGTGATTTCTCCAGAAGTACTACGTGGATCTTTCTCAAATTTGGCACACGGCTTCCCCTTGGGGTCTAGTTGCGCAAGATACATTTTTCGGTCCGATTCAAAATTGTAATATGCCCACCAGGTGGCCATTTTCGATTTCCCCATGAAACCTTGTTATCGTGATTTCTGCAGGAAGTACCGCATGGATCGTCCTCAAATTTGGAACACAGGTCCCCCTTGTAGTCCAGCTGCACAAGATACCTTTTTTGCTCCGATTCGAAAATCCAATATGGTCACCAGGTGACCATCTTGAATTTCCTCTTGAAACATTATTATCGTGAATTCTCAGGAAATACTTCATGGATCTTACTGAAATTTGGTACACAGGTCCCACATGGGACCTAGTTGTGCAAGATACCTTTCTTGGTCGGATTCGAAAATCCAAGTTACGCTTCAAATTAATAGGGTATTCCCGAGTTGTGAGGTTGCATCACAAGAGTAGGCGGATCAAACGGTGGGGCATATTCTATATATTGACTATAGAGGATATCCATACCTTCACCTTCTATATCAAGGAGTTCAAATAATTCCGAATTAAAATGTATTTCTTCAAATTTTAAATCAATTTACTTTAGTTCATGCCATGCAAGTGAACTGCCACACCGTTTCGTCTGCCGACGGCCACGGATCGGCTACACGAAGGGACGTCGCTCTTGTGACACAACGTCACAACTCGACAACTGTAGACTACTGCATGTTTCGATCCAAGAGAGATAATCAGGATTCAGACACTTTCATAGTTTCAACATTACTGCACAGACCGGATCCCTTCAGTATTAAGTTTCGTACGATCTTAATATTTTCGAGCAGAACAGAAATAGCATTCATTCCTCATTATAAAATCTTAAGTATGTTTCATAGCTCATGCGAAAGTGTCAAAGAGATTTGTCTTCGCTTCCAGTACCCAATGATGACACGTGCGGAAAAAAAATACTACAAAACGAAGATGAAGGATCCTCTGGACATTCACTTTCAGACTAACTTTGCTCATTTCACTTGTACTATAACAACCGACATCAAGTACAGTTTCTAGAAATCTTGAAACTCCTGAAACTTAGAAAGATAATATCTTGGTGTTTTCCAGTGTCCCTTTTTCGATCTTTTTGGCTCAAATTCGAAATTATGCAAACAAAATTACAAATCATTTGTTTGTTCTTAGTAACAATGGACAAAAAGATCCTCTTGTCATTAGCTTACAATTATCGGACAATGGTGGGCGCCAAGATCTTTCAGGATCTCTCGTTAAGTGTTCTCAAGACGTGGAAATATCACAAATTACAACTTAGGCAAAATTAAAGCCAACTGAGTAATTGGTAGATGGTAATTCACAAGCAGAAACAGTTGTGGAGATTTAAATTGTAGATTGTACATGTACATTTTCCAGTACATTATACAACTTAATTCTCTACGTGGTTATCGCCCCTATCCGACTGCAGAAAAAGTGTTTTGGTGCATATAATATGTGGATTTATGAGCTCAGGTAGAATACTTGAAATATTGCATGAGTATTTTGGAAGTAGAATGGAAATAAATCCTTTCTGGATACAGGGAAATTATCATATAAATGATTTGACCATCACTAGATTTTAGAAACATATCACAAGGCCCATAATACATATTGAAATTAAACCATGATACTGATGTACAGAAACGTGGACGGACCGACAGACAGACAAGGACCTGATCATCGAAACATACAAAAGGCACATCTACAGACTACATCCTATATCGGACAGAAGTTTCGTTTACCTGCCTCCAGTAGTTCTCAAGGTATGAGAGTCCGGGAGAAAAGAAAACGGACGGACGGACAGATGGACAGACGGGGTGACAACAATACCCCTTAGCCCAATCGGGCTGAGATGGTAAAAAGTGACGGAATCCCAGCTGTCAATTTTTTGTCGTTCTGACGATAGAAGCACAAGACCAACGAGGGGGGGGGGAGACGGACACCACAAAAATACATGTATAAACAACAGATGTATTCGTGAATATGCAACAAACGGGACAGACTTCTGAAAAGAAATGAAATTTACTCGCCATTACTCACATGAATATTGAACTTGTAAAGTTGCTATGACACATGCCATTGCCGGTCATGCGAAATGTATAAGGGGTTAATTCTGTAAATTGGTTAAAGATAATTGGAATTGATGTAGAAGCGATTAGTGTACTTGATAGGCTCTGTTGAGAGAGGACCTGGCGTTGTTTAATGAGATTTTGGTCTCCATGAGATGCGGCTCAGAGTGCCAAATGAAATATCATGTACGAAACAAATTTCGTTAGCGTAAAACAGTTAGCGCAAAGTATATTATTTTGTCTTATGCTCAGAGTATTTTCTGAGCCCAGAGTCTTATCGTTTTTTCAATAACAGCATCTTGAAGTAGTGTATTTGTCCAAAATCGTCTATTTTGATACAAAAACAGCACACTTTTCTCTCTGTAAACAAATGAAGGCAGTCCAGAACCAAGTTTAACCCCAAAATATTGACCGTGTCAATAGTTTTTTGTTGGTCAAAAACCATTTTGGCTCTGGACTGGTTTCAGAAGTTTACAGAGACCGCTGAACGTGTCAATAGTTTTGTGTTGGTCAAAAACCGTTTTGGTTCTGGACTGGATTCATATGTTTTCACCTCGAAACAGACTTCAAGATGCTGTTATTGCAAAACCCTAAAATCCACAGCCTAGAAAATACTGCGCGCGTATGAGAAGATAAAAATGTTTACGCTAACTGAATTTTTTTACGTACATGATATTTCATTTTGGCAGTCCAAACCGCACCTCATGGAGGCCAAAATCCCCTTAAACCGTGTCATAGAAACATGAATATTATCATATATGTAAAACTGACATGCACATGATAGTGATAAGTGAAATAACAAGGTACCCTACTTACATATATCTAGGTACGTGACAAAAAAAATTAGTCACAGTGAATACTAATGAGCTCAGTATCATTTGAAAGGGCTTGAAAAGAGCTTTAAAATGATATCTGGATATTTTATGTAGGATAAATATTAAGAAAGCTAGGATAGATTGAATTCGGGAAATTACGGACAATTTCGGGCTATTGTTTCAATTAAATACTAATGGGTGACCCATGACCCGAATTGTAGTTAAATATCGTATCTCCATACTTCAAATAGTTGTAATTTTGCCAAAACTCAAAAGATTCAAATGAAATTTTCAGTGAATGCGGCATATATGCAATATACTTCTCAGTGATGTCCAGTTTGTATATAAATAATGCAATTAAGATGTTAATTAATGACTTAATTAATGGTGTGTTTGTTTACTTTAACGAGATGATTTTAAAGATGTACATCTATTATACGTGTCAGCTTTAGTCTTACTGAATCAGTGATTAGATAAAATCTAATCAGAATCCAAATCACACCCATCAATTTCACATATCTAATATACATATTTTAAGCATGATTTTTTATGATTAATTAATAATTTTTAATTACGTAACCTCGAAACGAAGTTTTTTTATTGTGAACCCCAACCCCAGCTTGTGGGTACTCAAATGAAAGCTCTTTGTGAGCTTTCTTGAAATAAATGAACACAACTACTAATTAAGCTCACCTAAGTAATCTTTATAAGGTTTCATACTTCCAAGATCTGACAATCACCTCCACCAAATGATACAATTTGGAAGTCACCAACTGCCATTTCCGTAAATGCAGAGTAAAGACACGTTAAGTCAAGAAAGCGTTATGAATGTCTGACTGACAGTCGCAAAACAGATTTTATGAGATGGTTACATCCTCACACACAAGATCTGCAGCCAGCGCATACTTAGTAACGTCATAATCCACAGCAACGTCATATGTTTCCATCTGACTCCAGTAACCAATAGCGTAAGTACCTCCACCCTTTTTCTTTAGTTTTTCTATTTTGCCATTGTATATTGTCTTTTGCTGAGTGTCCCGATCGTACCAAATATGACAAATGCGACGGCCAACCACCTTTCCCTCCAAGATTTCGGAAACCTCTGTTTCAGTTTTCTCATCTAATTCCGGAAACTCAACTGAAATGTCAAGATCCTTACTTTTGAGTTTTTTCTCGATTTTGTTACGATCAGTAGTTTCCTTCTTTTCACGTTTCCGCGCCAGCCTTTTCGAAATTTCAGATTTGATTTGTGAGCTTTTTTTTTTCTATTTGTCTGCCTTTGTTTCATGCTAATGTCACTGACATCTGTATTAATTTGTTTCTTTTTTCAGGTACCAAGCTGTCAAGATAGTCGACTACTTTATTCTTCTGAGCGCGTATCCTTGAAGACAGATAACAAAGTGTTGCATTCGGAGCATGGTCCTTTGCTGCGCTAAACATCCCCATAATTTCTTCAGCATCAATGTTGTGGCACCGTGCTGATTCGGTCTCTTTCCTGAGCTTGTCTGTTATGTCTGTATCAAAGTATCTTTGGTATTGACGTTCTATCACAGTAACAGTTGAGGAAAGACATCCTTTCATCATGGAAGAAAACAAATCCTCATTTTCAGGTTTAGCTTGGAGCGCTGAAAGGGTTTTGTCACTTTCAGGAAGCAGATTCCCCAAAAAATCTGTTCTGGCTATGAGAACACCTGAAGGGTTATTGACAGCTGATTTGAGTGAGTCTAGTACTTTTCGGACAATACTAATTCCATCAGTATGGCTCACCTGTGTCTCCGCTGATGTATAGAATTTGGTCATCCATGGCCCAGACAAGAGTTTCCCTATCAAACCAAGCACTTGCATCTCCACTCTTGCAACAGGCAGATTAAAGTCACTGCTTATACAAAATATCAAACCACCACAAGATATACCTCCTGACTGCAGAAATTTCATGAATAGGTCATGATGATGGATAAATTTACCACATATGTGAAATAAAATATGCAGCCTGTTTCCCCTATATCTAGGAATCAGACCTCTGGGTAACCCCTCATTATCTAAAAATGACACAAATCCCTTTGGGTCACCCTTGCCATCCTTATATCGGAGCTTGTTCATGGCAAGTACAATGTTGCCAGCTACACAATCATTGCCATACAGTTTTCCCTTAGCCAGTTCAATTTCTTTTAGCGCACTACACGCTGCCCTGGCTATGGTTTCTAAAGGATGCAAGTGACAATTTAATTCATTTAAACTCTTCCCCCAAGTCTCCTCAAGAGAGTTTATTGTTGCATGATTGACAGTGACTCTATCAGTAATAGTGTTGGAAATGTGGTCAATCATTTCTAAACGACATGTTTCATAATCTGATTTATGAAAGGTAGAGTAAACTTCAGCAACTCGGTTAACCGAGTCTGTGATATGATGCTCATAATCTTCTGCAGTTCCACCTGGTAACTGGTCAACTGAGATTACATGACACTCTTTACTTGTGGTCACGTGAACTTCATTTACATGCAATCCCTCCTGAGTAGTGGCATCGAATCGCAGTGTTAAGTTGTTTTGCCCAATAAGAACCTCACCTACTTGGAATTACAAGCGTCTAGTCCGTCATTCATAATCCAGCCGTCGTCCATTAGAGAATATCCGCGTCCATAATCCAAAGACCTATTTCATATTCCATATAACAGTATTAGCACCAAATTCAAAAAGACAACCATAGTATACATAAACATAAGCTTGTTTCCTGCAAAAGAGAAGCGGTCAACAGTTTTCAACGATGCCGGCAAGACATCATGATGTTCCAAAAATATCAAACCCGTATCGATGATCAGTATTCTTAATCCATAATATTCGTTGTAAAGTCATCATCTAAAGAATGATGTATCTCAGTCACGCTTTGATTGTGCCTGTTCATATGAGTACCATGAGGATCTTGAAGTACATGGGTTCATACAGCCCCTAGCCCCGGGTTAAGCGGAATTATACACAAGTTACGAAACGTAGCGCCATAGATCTTGCACGCTACGTTCGTATTTTGCTATCAGCATGCGATATGTATCGCCAAATTTGAGAAACTTTGAGTGGAGGCGCTTGGTGGAATAACCCTGTTTCATAAGTTTCTGCAACAATGTTTTGTGACGTTGGTTAAAATCATCACATTTAACACAGGATCTAGCAAATGCTACTAAGCGAGATATGTATACGCCATATGCAGGTCCCACTGGAATATTACTATCCAAAAAGGGATAGTTTACGATGTCGAAATTGTAATCATCTCTTTTGTCATAAAGTCGACGAGAGAGAATGCCCGCTTCATTTTTATAGAGATATAGATCTAAATAAGATGTGCCTGTAGGGCTATCTGTAGTTTCCTTCAAATCCAGTGAAGGTGGATATATATCCTTCACTGCGTCATTTATATAGCGATTATCCACAGCGAGAAGATCGTCTATATAGCGTTTGGTGAATGAGAAGGAACGGGCTTTGAATGGATCGGTTTTTGAAAGCGCCTGCATATAGTCATATTCATAAGAGAACAGATACAGGTCAGCCAACAGGGGTGCACAATTAGTACCCATTGGAATACCTATATGCTGCTGATATATTGTGTTGCCAAATTTCACATAGATATTTTTAATGAGAAATTCAAGCAACTCTATAAACAAAGAAACATCCCATGAATGATATCTCTTGTATGTAGTCGAGCTAAAGAATGCTTTATGGCTTCCGACATTAATATATCTACGATCAGTTTTCTTGAACACAGATACTATTAATGAACTTATACGGTCAATAAGGTCCTGATGAGGGATTGTAGTATAGAGAGTCGAGAAATCCCATGTGGATACATGTCTGTACGGTATGTGACCTTTAGCATCAAGTTCTTCCGTAAGACATTTTGAGTTTTTCAATATCCACATACATTCAACGCCAGAGTTCTTAGAAAATAGTGGCGCAATACCTTTCCCAAAATGCTTTTACCTCCTGAAGGGCCCTCGTCAATAGGGTTGAAAGAAGCTTGGTGGTGCAGCTTCTAGAACCAGCTATGAATCTAGCTTTGTATGGTGATTTATGCATTTTGGGAGTCCAGTATATTTTTGGTATGTCGCTATGATTGGTTGGAAGACAAATACCTCTTTCCTGAGAAAACTTTTTGTGATTGTTAAATAAATCTTCCAGAGTAAATGCAGTTTGGGAGTAAGTAGATGTATTTGATGAAGATATGTCTACACTCAATTCTTTAACCAGCACCTGGTAATAGTAATATTTACATATGAATATTATATTATTCGGAGCTTTGTCTGCTGGGACTATGACGAATTTACTCTGGAGATTTGCTAGAACTTCTTGCGAATTGAGGTTTCTCAGTACTTGTTTTGCTTGGGGAAGAGTACTTCTGTCAATATGGCGGATTGTTTCAACGACCTTGCTCTTGGTGAGGTCCAGCCAATCAGCGAGTACTGTAGGTTCAACTTTTTCTCGCTTAGACCAATCAATAACGTACTGTTCTAATGCAGTCAGGACTATCTTCTGGTCCGCCTTCAGATTTATTCTTCTCGGCTCTCTATATTTAGGTCCTTTCATCAGGAGTAATTTCAGATCCTTATCACTCACCACATCAAGGTCACCAGTCACAATATGTTTGCATGGTGTATAGATAAAGTTCGACGATTCACAATCACAACTATAGCCTCCTGACGTGTATAAGTTCCAGTCAAACTCCTTGACAGCATTGGAGTAATTGAATATTTTGGTGGCTATAGATTTAGTATACTTATATGAAATGCAAGGAGGTTCTGTGAACTTAAAATAGTTTGGTACAGCGTTGCGTACCTCTGGATCATTCAGGATTCGAGGTAAATTAATGATGTCCAGTCCTTTATCTAAGTAGTTGAGTTTCAAGAAAGCCGATCTTGAGATGTTTCGATTATGTTCACTGGACGATACAACCGAAAATACGCTATATCTTGACATACTTTACTGATTTTTGATGGTATTATATTTCCTGAAGACGCAGATTGTTGTATATCTCTGGCTATTTGATTTAAAGCTCTCAGAGGTAACGCATACAGAACTGTACGTAAGCTATGTATACTATTGGGTGCGTTAGTTAAACCCACTAAGTAATTTAAAGTGATATGATCGTGAATCATCGAACTATTAAACTTTCACCAACCATGGCTGCGTTGTCTCCGTTGATGGGGTTTAAATAGTTGGGTAATGTTGGATATATTTGAACGGCGGTTTGTAGCATTGCCGAACCCACTGACATTATCATTTAAACCAAACGGAAACACCGACCCAAGTTCTAGCATCCAGAATAATTCCCGCTCTCGGATTTTTTCTCTCAAATCCAAGGGGAATCCTTAGTAGATGGATGAACGACGTCTATGATCTGAATACTAAAGTTATCCAGCCATGGTCGGGTCCAGAAAAATGCCTACCTATAAGCAATTGCTTTTTCCTAACGGATTTTCTGTGACCGTTCACCCTAAGATGGAGTCTTTGGGTGGTCTTGCCAACATACTGTTGACCACACTGCTTACAGGAAACTAAGTAAATACAGTTTGTAGTAGAACAACTAAGATCAACATACGAGTTAACAGAATATGAGTTACCAGTTAACGCGGAACTAAATGAAGCTGAAGTGTTAAAGAGTGGACACGTGAGACATCCACGGTGTCCACACTTAGAAATTTTGAAATTATTACATGTAGAATTCGGTGCTAAACAATCATCAAGCGCAATATTGCAAGGTTTGATGTCGTGGCCTTGCTTTTCTGTCAGAAATATATCTGTCATTTGGATTGAAAAAGGTCTTAGTGCATTTCGAACTATTAGAGACTCGGCCGAGAAACCTGCACTAAGGTTCCTCGGGTCTGTCTTCATATTTTTTCTTTTAGTTGTGCTCATTATGTTTGTGCTCATTATGAGTTGTGCTCATTATGCGCACGTTCACCAGACATTACGATATGATGCGACACCAGAAAAATATACATGGGACTGAAGACGCCGAGGAGCCCGTTGAGGCAGATACTGATACAGAGATTGATGAGAGTGCATCGACTGATACCGAATCCAAGATGGCTGACAGTCTATCTACTGATATGGAGAGCTTGACCTCAGAGAATCAGCCTTCATCCCAGGAAAGGGAGGCAGAACCTACCTTCTGGGATCGTATTGTGACAGCAGCTATCAATACTCACGCTGAAGCGATCGAGGACGCCGGAGAGGATAATTTACAACAGACGTACACCCAAATGCGCCCCCGCATCAGGAAAACAGCCATGGCGATCTATGAACAGTATACCTTACTACCGCTTGAAATGAAAGGGGACCCCACGCACATGTCCATCATGAAGACCAAGCGTCACTTGGAAGAGGATATGGGTTTACCACCCACCGAGGCCCTGGAAAATGCGATCAAAATGCGCAAACAACTGTTTCAGAACATACTGCCCGAAGAATATCCAGGCCTGGCCGACGATGATTAGAATAAACGGTTCAGAATGAACATGACCGAAGAAGGAACTCTCTGAAATGGCGACTTCTGATTGGACAAGAATACATCTAACGGACAGGAATGAATAGGACAGATGCAAATGGCGGTCTCTGATTGGACAAGAGTCTTTCTTGAATTGTAAACATACCCAACGCGGCTCCCCCAGCGTGGGTATGTTATGATGGAGGGAAAAATAAACTATATGAAAAAAAACTTGTTGTTGTTGTTGTTCCCTCATGTGTCATCCTTGTTGTTGTTGTTTTCTCTCTCTCCGGTCTATATCATGGCGTCAAAACGTCTAGCAGGACCCATACAAGGACCAGTTTTCGACACTAGGTGACCACATCCCGACGGAATGGCCAGTTTTCGACACCGGATGTGCCGCCATCTTGAACACACGTGCCGTCATCTTGGATATGGCCCATAATGCACCGGGTCAAAATACTCGCTTCTGATTGGCTGAGAGCTCTGTGACGGATTTGAAATACTCGCTTCTGATTGGACAAGAGCTCCGCATTACTCACTCGCGGCCATCTTGTACCCACCTCCCACATGTCACTCACACTGGCGGCCATCTTGTACCCACCTCCCACATCTCACTCACACTCGCGGCCATCTTGGACCCACCTCCCACATCATGACACTCGCGGCCATCTTGTACCCACCTCCCACATCTTGCACTCACTCACACTCGCGGCCATCTTGTACCCACCTCCCACACATGACACTCGCGGCCATCATCTCGCGGCCATCTTGTACCCACCTCCCACACATCTATATATAGAGCGATAGATATCTTGATTATCATGATTTGTGAACATTGGCGGCCATCTTGTACCCACCTCCCACATCTCAGTCACACTCGCGGCCATCTTGTACCCACCTCCCACATCTCAGTCACACTCGCGGCCATCTTGTACCCACCTCCCACACATCTATATATAGAGCGATAGATATCTTGATTATCATGATTTGTGAACATTGGCGGCCATCTTGTACCCACCTCCCACATCTCACTCACACTCGCGGCCATCTTGTACCCACCTCCCACACATCTATATATAGAGCGATAGATATCTTGATTATCATGATTTGTGAACATTGGCGGCCATCTTGTATCCACCTCCCACATCTCACTCACACTCGCGGCCATCTTGTACCCACCTCCCACATGGCGGCCAATCCCACATGGCGGCCATCTTGTACCCACCTCCCACATGGCGGCCATCTTGTACCCACCTCCCACATGGCGGCCATCTTGTACCCACCTCACACATGACACTCGCGGCCATCTTGTACCCACCTCCCACACATCTATATATAGAGCGATAGATATCTTGATTATCATGATTTGTGAACATTGGCGGCCATCTTGTACCCACCTCCCACATCTCACTCACACTCGCGGCCATCTTGTACCCACCTCCCACATGGCGGCCATCTTGTACCCACCTCCCACATGGCGGCCATCTTGTACCCACCTCCCACACATCACGCATGCGCACACCCCCAATAACCCCCCAATGCCCATACACTTATGACGTCACACCAGGTTCTGCGCATGCGCAGTGGGGGGGTATCTCATCAATTTGCGTTATGTATACTACTAGCGTATTATACTTTCATAACTACAGTGTATCACCCAGTTCCGAATCACTAAACAGTCGGCACCTGCTACTGGCCACAGTTTATACCCTAAATCTAACTACAAGGTTGAAATATATGCTTTAATATCTGCTGAATAAATATGGCAATAACAGTTTTTCTAGATGATTTGTAAATATAGCGATAAATGGTCGGCTTATTCGTGACGTGCATTACCCAGTTCAGGGTCAAAGTTCCACTTTCGAATCGGATCGTTTTCCTAAGGTCTAAATATGTCCAAATAGTAATTTACCTGTCTAAACTCACTGGGAAGAGGACTACGGTATCCATATATAAATCCATGCAAAGATAACACAATCTTAACATCTTCAACATATCAAATTTAAATCCCGAAGATTGGAGCATAGGATCGCGCTTCCACTTTTTCAAATCACCAAGGGACGTAACTCCGTTCGAATTCTGCATCCTTCAACATGACGCCAAAATGTGATTCGGAAATAGGTAAAGGACATGGACTTTCTTCCCGTAGATTAAAACGAATTCTAAGAACGGGATCGACTTGTATTTTACGTGGTAGTTTATTTAATAATTTTACGCTATTTTGATACAGAATACGTCAACCATCTCCTCCTACACTCTTAAAACGCAAATGTTATATTTAACATCTAGAGGGTTGGAGGAGGGAAAACATTTAGAAGTATTACTTCACCACTTTTAAGTGTTGGATGCAACAGCTTAAAATGTTGCATTTAACACTTAAAAGTGGTGAATACAACATTTTCTAAATGTTTTCCCTCCTCCAACCCTCTAGATGTTAAATCTAACATTTGCGTTTTGAGAGTGTAGTTTTCATGGATTAGGCCGACAAACATATATCACATCGACATTGGCCGACATACAAGTTCAGTTTTCTGTCTTCAAACGAAGGTCTGGCTGATGTTGAACTTGTTTACAGGAAGACAATTAATTTTATTTTTCAGCCATGCAAGTTTGGTATTTTCAACGCCATATATCACAAACAAATGCAGCCGTGAATCTGGACTGACCCGGATCTGAGAAAGATTCGGAACTAGGAAATTGTCTGAATGAACAACGAGAAATTGTTTCATCACTTCTGTGGCAGTCTGGCCCTTCACTAGGTCACGTGACACCTATTTATGCCTTCATATCTTGAGAGTTCTACTGTTTTCATCATCTCGAAACTTGAGTATTGAACACTCCACCCATGGCTCTGTCCTTCCCACCTCAGAGACTCTTGGGCCATATATAACCTTTTTTTGTTCAAAAGAATGACTTCATTTTGAGGCTTGACTGTTTCATTGTATTTTGATCAGACATGACGGACGACTGTATTATTGCTATTCTCCTCAACGGTATGAATTTACATTATCTTGTGTTGTGTTCTGTTTTTTTTTTTCTCATGTGTAATTCATTATTGAAGAATATAGATATAGGCCTACGTGCCCCATGCTACAGACATCCAGCCAGCCAACATACAAGAACACCGATAATGGACTGACATGGCTAGTGTTCCATGATGCCGATTGTTCGACTGACTATATATCTCGCCCTTTAAGCAAACTCTTCACTGAACATTGTTCCCGTTGGTGGCCTAAATGAATAGTTTATGACTGATATGAACAGTTAAGCTTGCTAGAAATGAATAGAGGTCCTACCCATAGATCCATCACGAAAACCAAGCTTCACTTGAAAGAGGATACGGCCGTGAAAAACTGGATACAGACGATTGAATAATTTCGAGGAGGCATCCCTTTTGCATGTTAAGTAAGTTTTAGGAAACATTCTTTATTGGTGAAGAGAGCAATAACGTAACATGGCCCCAAAGTGGTGCTACGTATAAGCGAATCGATATAAAAACAGCCAAACCATTACTTGAGGGAAGGTACCCACATACCGAATTTGGAAAGAATCCGTGCAGGTCTTCAAAGTTACTGTCCGGAAACGCAATTTTAACTTGGCCCACAGGTGGCGCCACCTATAGGCGGATTGGCACAAAAAACAATCCCAATCGAGATCTTGAGGCAAAATCCGCCGACATTGAAAATAGAGAAATGAATCTGTTCAGTTTTGCCAAGAAGGTAACTTGGTCCACAGGTGGCGCCACCTATAAGCTGATCGGCATGAAAAACAATCCCAAGCGAGATACTGAGACGAGGTACCCACATACCAAATTTGGGAAGAATCGGTCGAGGTTTTCAAAGTTATTGTCCGGAAACGCAATTATAACTTAACTCCCAGACGACGCCACCCATACACGAATCGGCAAAAAAAAACAATCTCAAGCCAGAACTTGAGGCAATGTACCCACACAGCAAATTTGGAAAGAATCCTGCAGGCTTTCAAAATTCACTGTCTGGAAATGCAATTATAATTTGACCCCCAGGTGCATGGCGCCACATAGAGGTGGATCGACACGAAAAACAATCACATTCATCAAATTCGAAAAGAAAATCTGTTTGGTTTTTCAGGAATTATTGTTCAGAAATGAAATTATAACTTTGCCCCCAGATGGTGCCGACTACAGGTGGATCGACACAAAAAGAACAAATCACACGATCTTGTTACCTGTAGTTCCTGGAGATGGCACTGAGATATTCTTAAAATCTGCAAGGCCACTGTCTGTGTGAAATTCATTCGTGGGAGAAAAGTATATACATGTACATGTTCCATGTCCTAAAATCATATACTGTACATGACTGAATGGCATGGCTGTAAACCAATCACTGAATATACTGTAGATGCAAATGGCTTCGGAGGTCATACATTGAACCAATGGCCAGCCACTATTTTGACCACCAAAAGTGACCTTTCTAAGTCATGGCTGTGAACTAATCATTGATGTGCTATCTATGCAAATGCAAATATGGAATTCGAACCCAAATAGAGGTCCGGATGGAAAATTTGCATATAACAGAAATTGTAGAAAAAACTACAAGTATCCAGTTTCGGACAGAGCTGAAAAATAATAGGTGTCTTCCCCCTATTATCTGACGGATAAGATTGAGCGAAAAGAAAGTTTGCATATTAGGCCTTAGGGAAATTGTTGATAAAAACCCAGTATCTAGTTTCGGACAGAGCTGAAAAACAATAGGTGTCTTCAATATGCACCACAAATTTGAGGTTGATTGACAAAGGCATTTAAAAGTTATCCGACGGAAAAGGATAGTGGGGAAGAAGAAGCAGAAGAAAAAACTGACAAACACATATGGCATCCCTAATGAGTTGTTCCAGGACATGTTGCTGTTATAGTATCCTGGACTGCCCGATGATGCTTGGTGTGGAGCAGAGCAAACGGGGCGGGCGACCGACAATGCGTCCAAGGAACAAGAACGAAAATGGCAGACAACTGACTCTTCATGCGGCCGAACAAGAGCAGCCGACGATGCGTCTGATACCGGTACATGATCAATAAAATTGTCATTAGCCACCATTATACTTTCTGCTAGGTTTGTTATATTTGGTGATATCCATAGTGGTGACAAGGCTATGAATACTTTGTTTTTATTGGCCAAAACATATCTTTACCAATGCAAAATGAAGAAACAGGTACCATGTATAAAGGCTTTTCAGAACGTATTTATCAATTATTATAGAACGGGGAAAGTTAGCTACTATTGTGATTGTAATTAAGGCTTTAAAAAACGCTGGTTAAATGAGAGACACTAATAAACGACTTGACTTTTCTTGAAGAGGAGTAATGTTTATCTCTTGATTACATCTTGAAACCTTAATATAGATACATGATATCTCTCTCAACCTATGATATGTTAACCTATGATATACATGTGCTAATGTGCTATCTCATGTTCTGTATTTAAATGTTTCCCTACTGCCCTGAATAAAAAAAAATAAATAAAAAATAAATAAATAAAATTGTTACGTAAACACATTCATAACAGCTTCCTCCATCATGGGTGTGATGTGATGGATAATAAATTATGGAATACGCATTATGCTTGTTGTTGTTTTTGTTGATCTCTCTTTCTCTCACTCTCTGATGAACGGGCGTATACGGGCGTTCATGCCCTTCCATATCATGGACTCGTAACCCAAATCTCGCGAGAGTGGACTTGTGGTGTGAGATTTGGGTGGTTTTCATGGGCGGTACTGCTTTACACCCGTAGTGGCTTCTCTCATGGGTTAAGACGAGCGCTAAGGGTGTACATTCGACGACATGTAAAACCGTTGAACAAATGCCCCACTACATATGGATCATTATGAATGTGATAGCGTTTGTCAGCACGGCATGTTTGGACCAGATATGGACCCTCCATCGCCCGAACACGCCCCTGTCTGTCCCCAAATTTCCCCGCTTTCGCTACCACTGCTCGACTGCGCATGCGCGCCATGACATCATTTGCCGTCCTAACCACCCCAAAAGTCTACGCACCAAGGGATTCAACAGGACTCCTTGTACACCATATTAGGATCCAGACTGGTCCCTATCTTGCCTAAACCCATCCATGCGCACCTACACGCCGAGCCCTTCAAGACGAGGCCCTGCACGCCCTATTCGAATGAGATATGACCCCTTAATCGCGTAATTATGCTCCTGGGCACCCACAAACTGGCCACTTTCGCTACTACGCCTCGACCGCGAATGCGCATAATCGCGTCACTTCCCCTCCAGATCAACCCAAGCGCCGTCTACATGCCAATGATTTCAAGATGAGACCTACCACGACCCATGTAGACCAAGTAAGCCCCCATCTAGACTGAGTTGATGGGGGTTTTCACCAGTTTTAGGTTTAAAGTCCGTTTTCCGCATTCAGTTTTACATAAAAATTCCCAATGTTGCATCTACCTTTACATCACATGATCGACCCTTACGAGTGCTTCACCTTGACACCCCACCCGACCCCTTAGGGTCACTATGGGCCTAGCTAGACCAGTCCGTCATGTGACTACTTCGCTATTCTTCACGTTATTCTGGCAACCCCCGTAACCGACCATGACTTTTGACCAAGATTCAAAATCGACCGGATGTGACGTCATCCACCCCACCGCCCCACCCAAATTCTCCCTCCTCCACAGAAATCCTAAGAGATTTACGCGTCTTATATTACTTATGAAATATTAATTAATGAATATGCAGTAACAACGGTTTATACTATTCATATTCATTAAAAAAAATAGCTTTAACCATTAAAGTTCCTGAGATAAAGCACTTGGTTACCGGTTCCTCTGGTAACCATATTTCTGAAACTTTTGGTAACCAAGTAATAAATGTGATATCCAATACACAGTAAACACAATGTTAATAAGCTACAAAAAAAAGTTCGCTGCCTGACATCAAAGCTCAATTGCATACCAAACCAAAACTCTCTAAAGTACAATATCTCAGCAGCCAAGAGGGATATTTTCATGATTTTTTTTAATTTTCAGAAAAAAAAGGTATGGCAACAACGTATCTCCCACCAAAAGTTTTAATTTTCCATTTGGGTTCCCCTTTAAACATACTGGTTCATATTTAATTAGAATTTTATCACGACAACAACTCTGTTAGATGAATAACTAACAAAAATAATATATATACGTGGAACGCAGCTATAGTTCACGTAATATTCATAAATCCCTCAGGACAATGGAACGAATAGCAATATTATCTCTGTTATTGCTGAACCTACACTGAAAAAAAAATTCCTTAAAATTTAAGGAATATTCCCCGACTATTACACCAGCGGAATATTCCTTAAAATTCAATAAGGAATATTCTGTAGCATGTTTTTAAATTTCATTAACATGGTAAGGAATATTCCTTAGTTATGTTGAGGAATATTCCGCTGGTGTAATAGCCGGGGAATAATCCTTAAATTTTTAAGAATTTTTTTTCTGTGTAGCTTCTTATCAAACCGGGAACTCACCATTTTGTAGCCCACGTTATTATAAATACAGGCAGGAGTACAGTTTGCTGTATGTTAGCCAGTTCACAGGCTGTTTGTGTTGTACGACAAATCCTGAAAACACAAAAGGTGACTACATGTAGATAACCATTCAACCAAGAAATGAGGCCAAGCATAGTGCACTCGATTGAAGTTATCTTATACGACGGACTGAGCGAAAATGGAATGCTTCAACCAATATGCAGGCCATGTGGGGGTGTCAGAAAAGTTATCTTTTCGTTATTTTCCTTCTGCGGATTATAAAAGCGGGCAAAACCTATATTATTTCACATCACATTATTACTAACGCATAATGCAGTTTGTTTTTTTAAGAAAATCACCTGGATAAAAAATTTAAAATCTGCACCAAACTGTACGTCTTCTGAGAAAATGACATCACTGTGACGTCATCAGAAAGGCCATCTTGAATTTTGTTAAATTTTATGATAGAGCCTACCCAAAAGTATAGACTACTGTGGTAAGTTTCGGCCCCAGGTTAAGAGGTAAGACAAATATTTAGCGGTCGAGATAATATAGTTTGTTCATTTTAATTAGTTGTCTGATTTTGTACAAAATCAACGGTTGACGCCACATACATGTTCTAGTATGTATATCAAACTATTATCAAAGAGCTATGAAACCATAGCATATTTGTCATTTAATTTGGTAATTAAATTAATTAAATATTCTCTGAATAGAATTATTTCGTAATATCCATTTCACAACATCCTAAATAATATTTATGCTAAACTTGAGTACAATCGGTATAAGTGTTTATAAATATAGTACCCCTAATGATTGCCTTAACGTGAAATCTTAGCATGTTTGCCATTTAATTAGCTAATTAAGCTAACTAAATACAAGAGCCGTGAGCTCACATATCCCCCATCAGATTCTCTCCATTCAAATGAGACCAAAAAAAAATGCTAGTACATATTTAACATCGCTCATCGTGTAAATAAATAAATAAAATCTGACCTTCAAAAATGGATCATGGTCAGTCATCTTCAACTTACTTGTGGATAATTGCCAGATGCATACATACAATTAGTTTGGAAAGCCTGGCTATCATTTTTCAAGGTATAACATAATACACATAATATATATATATTATAATATAACTACTACATAAGTTTTGAACTAATGCTGGACTTAGAAAAGAAGATTGTCCATTTTTTACGGGTTTTATTGCTTGAGTAAACATAAATGACCTTCAACATTTTGACCTAAACATAAAAAATGTCTTCTTTGCCTCATCAGCACTAGTTTATGTGCCCAATGTTTGGTATCAATTCACAAACCAGAACTGGAGATTTTTTGTGTGCAGATTTTTCAGTCCGAGTGACGTTGACCTTTGACCTAGTGATCTCAAAATAAATAGGCCGAAAGCTATTCTCCAATTATACCTTCAGTTAAATTTTGAGGTGAGTTGAATCAATATTTTTGAAGTTATGGTGTTAACGGGACAAAACGAAGGACACACACACACACTGACACACAAACAGCAATTCTATATCCTCACGGTCGAATTAACGGAATGAAGCCATTCTGCAACATCCCCCTCAGAACACCCCAAATGGTAAGCCTGATGGGTTTAGACACAAATATAGAGCCCCTAACGATTGCTTTAACATGACATCGTAGCTTGATATATCGCTATTTAATTACCTAATTAAGCTAATTAATATTCATGGAATGCAGCCATTCTGAAATGCCCCAATCAGGACACCCAATATAATGTAAGCCAAGTATGGGCACAATCGGTTGAGAATTTATCAATATAACACCCTTAGCATTTACCTTCACATGAAATTGTAGTATGCCAGTTTAATTAGCTATTTAGGCTAATTAAATATATCTGAATGCAATTTTGAACACCCCCCCCCCCCCTCGCCCTCCCAACATTCTGAATAAAGCATATACCAAGTTTGGGGACAATGAAACAAGTATTTATAGAGATACCACCCTTAACATTTGCCTCAACATTATTGGACGTCGACACCGCCGACGACGATAGAGGTATGACATTAGCTCTCTCTGTACTTCGTACAGGCGAGCTAAAATGTGTGTGTGATTTGTCAGTCGGTGATTTGGTTGGGTACTGAGATAAGTGGACACGCCCACTGACAGCCTGATATTGACCTTTGTCCGTGAATACATTTTGACGTCATCCTATGCAACTGAACCTTGGTGTATCTGAAACAATAGCCTGGAGTTTATACATAGAGAATTAAAAAGTTATTTAAAACGTGATTAATAGTAAATATCACCGACAATTGGTGGTCATTTTGAAGATTTCATTTTGTTATACACGCTGCAATAAAGACAATTTATGCCGAACGAACCGTTGCTTGTTCAGATGCACCAAAGTAGTTGATTAATTAAAATGTAGGGGAGATTGGGGTACACTGGGACATTTTTCACCTTTTTGCAAAAATCTCTGTTATTATTGTCCTGTAGTGTAGCCTTGTATACTCTCGTTATAACTTATACTTATTATGACATAGTCACACAAAGAAATTTGAAATATCTGTTATACTTTTCTCCAGAATTCTGTTTTAAAAACGTAAAAAAATGTGTCCCAGTTTGCCCCACTATGGGGTACTCTGGGACACCCACTGGGGTGCGATGGGACAATAATCAAAATACATTTTATAAGAAGTATATACTAATATGTTTCATAGGCGTTTAGAAGATTCAACAGCGGTGGTTAAGTTAGTTGCTATTTTAGGCCCCTGCTTTACGTAAAATATTTCCCAGGGGCCAAATTTGAGGAAAAAAATATTTTGTGTAATTCTCATCCCAACGAAAGCATTTGTCTTTGAAAGTTCCAGTAAAACTCATCAAATCTGATAGGATTAGCAAATACTACCATCTAGGAAACAAAATAATGCACTTTGATTGCATTTTAGGATGAAAGGAAATTTCACCATTTGATTATTATTGTCCCAGTGTGCCCCGGCAAAAGTGTCCCACTCTGCCCCAGGTGCATATATGTTCTTTTTTATGACAAAAATTTAATACATACAGCTGAGATACTAAATCGATATGATTAAAGTGTATATTTGTCCATCCTCTCTCAGTAGTAACAAAACAGCAATGACGTACCACTGAAAACTTCTCATAACGAACTATCATTCTCAGTCCTAAAAATTTACTTGGACTGCTCAAAAACAATTTTTGTGTCTCTAATTTTTTACCAATGATAGGTTTTACTTGTAATCAATATAGAAGTTGTATGGGGCTGATAGCTTTCTGCTGTTAGTAATGTAATGTGCTTCTTATTCTTATCAAAAGAGCTAGACGGCTTGTCCCACTGTGCCCCGTGTCCCACTACCCCAATCTCCCCTACACAGTAAATACAAGACGTTTTTATTTCGACGCTTCAAAAACACTTGCCAGACACACTTAATAAACATGTCAAGGCGTTTTACTGTAAAACAGTTACGTTTTTTGAAAACGGAAACACTTATATGACAAACACCAACCGTTTCCACTTAAACGCCTGTGTTTATAATTTCTTTCCAGAATCGACACAGCTGGAAAACACTTGCGTTGATAAGTTTTGCACTAGTGTTTTTATTTAAAAACATCACCGTGATTAACAAAAACGCACAACGCGATTATCTTCAGACACACTTATTAGACACGTCATCCGTTTTTAATAAACATGTCGCATGTTTATGAAACAAAACGCTACTGTTTTATGGTAAACTGCATATGTCAACAGCTTACGATTGCTTACGATTTGGTATGAAAACACCAGGGTTTATTCTTTTGATGCTACCGTTTATGTTAAAAACGTACAGGTTTATTAATTTTATGTTGGCGTTTATTTGCAAGTCGCTACTGTTTTAGGTAGGAAAACATAGGTATTTATATGTTTAATGTCAGTGTTTTAATTCACGTTAAAACGTGCAACAGCATCAACATTTTATACTATTTACGACTGAAACAAAGATTTGCATCATGTACTACGTCTGATTTTGTTTGGTACAACACATTTGTAAAAAAAATATTGATGGGAACTTATAATAGACATACATGCAGGTCAACAGAATCAGAATACCAACAACATAATCAGAATACCAACACAATCAGATGTAGTACATGAAGCTAATACTTTGTGTTTCAAACATAAATGCTATATAATTTGACACTCTAAAAAACGTCCAGTGAACAGTTTCATACAAGGTTAAGAGAACTCTACTGTTTCATTCTGACTTCAGTGAAATCTCAATTGAGTGACTTTTCCCTCAAATTGAGTTAGCCAAGTCCTGTTACCTATAGACTGGCTCTGCTTGGACATCTTTCTCATGTCAAGGCGACAAAGGCTTCGGTTTCGCCAAACAGACTATTCTAAGAAGAGCCACTCCAGGGGCCACTTTCATGAAAGGTCGTACACCAATTTGTATCGTAAGTTTACGATACGCTCATTATAATAATAATAATAATAATGATAATAATAATAAAATTTAAGATAAAAAAATTGTTGTATGATCTTCGTGAAATTGGCCCCAGCTTTCCAATGCATATCACAGTAAATTATTGCATCATACTACTTAATAAATTCATAAATCAAATGAATTCATGAATCAAATAACTCTTTAATGCAATATCCATCAACTTTGACTTTCCCAGCATTACTAGCTCAACATTGTTATCAATGCAACATAATGTTCACACACAACACCATGACATATGTACATTTGATACTTAAGTTGCATGACATATTTAATTTCTTTCCAATATTTCAGGTACAGAATAGCCAGATTTTCACCTCAAAATGTTGTATCAAATGCCTGAAATGAATAGATTAATAAATCAAATGAATTCATGATTCAAATACCTGCCTAATGAAATGTCCATCAACTTTGACTTTTCTAGCATTACTAGTACAAGGTATTAAACACTAGGAGACCTGTACATTTGATACTTGCAGGAAATTTTCAATTTGTTTTCAATATTTCAGGTACAGACTGTATTCTAAGATGAGTCAGATTTCCAATGCAAATCAACATAATATTGTATCAAACGACTTAATTCATAAATCAAATGAATTCATAAATGAAATAACTGCTTAATTATGTATCCATCAACTTTGAGTTTCTAGCATTTGTTATCAATGCAGACATAATGTTCACACACAACACTATGAGACCTGTACATTTAATCGTTGTATGGCATTTTCAATTTCTTTCCAATATTTCAGGTACTTGGCAGACCTCTGGTCTGTGTAGGGATCACCAAGATCAAGTTCCTGGCATAGTGTCAGGAGCTGCGAATAGATACGAGGATAGCTGAGATACATTGCGTAATACACTAGCACACAGTGAAGGACTGCCTCTTTCACGTTATCAGTTTCGCAATATATGATCCCTTTATCTGCTGTTATTACAATTTCCTGCACTTTCACTTCATTGGTCATAAACATGACTAAACGGGGTGGGTCGAGTTGTTTTCCACCTACTGCATTCACAATGTCCACCTCAGCAATCCCCTGAAACAATGTGAAGGAAAAAGAACAAATTAATCCAAAGACAGCTGTATAATTATGACATATTTATATTATCACAAATCAATTTCATTTTTCTGGGATCAAATGTATACAACATCACATTTATATAACTCTGGGAAATATTCTGCCTCTGCCCAAGAAGGTCATGAAAGGTGTATAAAGCTTGACGGCTTTACTACAAACCAATGAGAAGAATAAACAAAATATTAATTTGTTCAAAATGGTTATTCCGTTGTCCACTTTCTCCTTAAGGCAAAAACAAAGAACAAGATCAAGTGACCTGATATTCGAAGTGACCAATTTGTCATCTTAATTGTAAATGAGTCATAAAAAAATGTTCCTGTTAAAGTGTTCATGAAGAATACAGACTGCTCCCTGAAACTGACATCAAGTGAGATGAGTGAGATGAAATTAACGGGAAGATTCAATGATTCTGACCAGGGTACGAAATTCGGAAATGTTTTCACTTGTCTTGCAGACCAGTAAATTTGATCATCTAGTCTATCTCTACAGTTTACTGGTCAGCTAATCTGGTTCATAAATGTAATGAAAATATTCTACTGGTCCACAGGTGAATCGGAATGTTCACTGGTTCGCCCAAAATTTTCTAGTCTCGGACTAGCGGACCAGTGGGAACTACAAACCCTGCTGAATATATAAAATATATAACTTCCATGTCACTTTTCACTAAATATTGATAAAATTCCTTTCTAGATTCGAAAGAGTTCTCTTATTTGACAACACTCAAGAATACTTTCTGGCATTTTTGTCCTGTCATTTGAATAACCGGTAAAATCACTGTACGGTTTAATTCGAGAGAATTTAAGACCTCGATTGGGTCAATTTTTGATTTAACATGGAACTCGTTAATCCTATTGATAGACTAAACTCAGCGACAGGGTCATTTGCACATTGTGTACGAAATACGGGCTTATCTTCAAAATGAAAATTTGAACTATAAAAACCATGCTGGTATAGCCTCTGAGCGACAGGAAATGCAGTTGTCAGAAGATATTATTAGATGTTCAATAAGGTGAATGAGATAAAAAAAATGCTTTACCTTCTTGATTGTAAGTATTGGTTGTGTCTTCTTTCCCTTCCCTTTGTCAAAGGCTGTGGATTTCTCCAGAAAATCTAGTATGGTGGCATCACTGGCTCCATCCTTCAAACAACAAAAGCACAGGGAACAACGGAAGTGATTCGTGGCTGCCATACTACCGACTCCGACATTAGCGTCTTGAAAATCTGTCGATTTCGAAGGCCAAAACAAAAGGCAAATAAATAGTGACAAGATGAAAACTTGTGACAAACGAGAATGACAGACCGTTTGGATTTCATAGATTCATCTACAATGTAGAGCATAGATAATTTTGAACTGCTCAGCCATGTATGCATTAAACATTAGGCCTATATTGTTACCGGTGTTGTTGTTGTTTAAGTTACGTTGTTGTTGCTACCGTCAACGAAACAAAACCGAACATTATATTTCGGATTACCTCTATGAAAATGAATGTAATTAGCGTTCTGAATCTGCGAAAATGTATCAGACGGAAGTTACTAATGAAATAGGTCAGTTCAGAAGATGATCTTACCAGAATTCTTGAATAGCGGTGCCACTCTCTCTCCACCAAATGCCGACAGCGACGAAAAAGTCCAGCAGACGATATGCGCCTGGACCCCGTGGAATAGAAATGAGCCTACGTCATACCTAACACCATGCCGTGATAAACGCATCCGTTTAACGCTGTATTGTGCTGAATGTATTACCTTACTATTTAATAAATGCACGCGCTTATACACATAAAACATTAACATTTAATAAACGCGTACGGCGCCAATCATTGACCTTTATTTGTACTTAATTGCATGCCTGAATAAACGCGTCCGTTTTATGGAACTTCTGATAGATCACGTGATTAACAAACCATCGTAGTAGGTCTATTATCATTGGTCTGTTCAGTTTTAAATCTTTCAGGGTATCGTTATAGTTTTAACATAATGTCATTGTAAAACACTAAGGTTTTTGTGGCATACGTTACCGACAAACGACATCGGAATTAACGCTGGCCGTGAAATTTAAACATCTGAAGATGACACATGTGTTTTTGTTGTAGACGTGTCATGTCACGTGATTGACGGCAGTGTTTTAAGCGACTACTTTCTTCTCCAATTTTAAAACATGTCTTATCGAAGGTGTCGAGGGAAAACGCGCGCGTTTTTATACAAAATGTTACCTACTAACGACGCATCAGTAAAAACACATGGGTTGAAATATAAACGCGTCAAACGTCACGAGTGTTATGGTCATGCAAGACGCTAACGTTTTACTGAAACGTTGTTGTGCACATTATGATCATATCAACAGACAAAAACGCCTCGTGAAAACGTTCTTGTTTTAAGAAATAAAATACTTGCGATTATCAGTTATATGTTGAGGTTTTTCTTTAGATGTGGGTGTTTTTCATTTAAAACATCAACATTTTTTATTTGTATGCATACGCTTATTTAAAAAACGCATGTATTTTAGAATAAACGTGTCAAGCGTCTTTCTTTTTTACTGTGTACAGGTTTTAAATCGAAACTCCTAGAAAATAACTTCAGCTCTCGATTCAGTATATCAAGAAATAGCAACTCAGCATCTCGAAATTTCAACTCAGTATCTCGAATTGAATCTCGACTTCTATATATTGCCTATCTGAAAGTATCTTCTTACTATCACACCCTAGTGTCGACATCGTAAATTGAAAGAAATATATATATTGCGAAAATTTCGACATATACCGTACTATTCCATGAGCTAGATTGAAAATCCAAAATCCAATATCAGATTCTGAAAGTTGGAATCGATCGATTGAAAATTCCAGTTTATTAGGATATATTAGATTGATTTTTGCAATCTACAGTATAGATTCACTTTTTTCTTTTTCAATCTAATAGATTAAACCTATTTTCAATCGCACCAAAAGACTAAAATATCAATCTAATTATTGGTGAGAGTACGGTAGAAATTTCGATTTAGCATTGCGACATTTCAAAGTGAAATATTCCACACTATACATAACAAGCATCTAGAAATATCGTAGTCCGTTAAATGCAGGAGTTTAACAGCTCCCTTGATAATTTGCATCGAACTTGGCCAAGACTCTCTCGGAAATCCTGATCAAATTTATCAAAAGGAAAACCCTTAAATATTGTTATGACAACGCTATCTCGGGTTCCGGTAAAAATGTTATGCCGACGATCTCTTCAATAAAGATCAAACAACACAGAATCCAGTCTCTGTTCAATACCGATAAGAACACGTGACCGTCGGGATACAATGGCGGACCACATAGCCCACTATTCTGAGCCGCACTTGCTGGGTTTCCGTCATTTGCGGGATACCTTAGAAATGGGTTTCACTGACTCAAACGGAAGAGGAAGAAAATTGGATTCTATTGATAAAGGGAGACGGGGGAATATTGATCGGAATTCGTCCAAATAACGGCACGCAAATTATTCCTACTCTGTTCACATATATAAGGCTTTCCAGTTTTCTAACATTACCTGCAGACAGTAATGGACATTTATGATGACGAGCGTGTAAACGCGTTCGAACGATACCGTATAATTACAGGGCGTTTCATAGCGTTGCTCGGATATTGATTGACATGGAATTATACCGGACGAGCTCTTAATCGCTGTAAAACTGCATAATTGTAGCCTGGTCTTACATTGTGGTGAGGTTGTGGCTATTAAAAGCTATAGATACACTGTTATCTCTTGATAAAGGCCCAAGAGAGGAAACATGAGAGATTGTACGTTAAAATATATGGAGTCATGATATAACTGAACATATTTGTATTGATGTATTTAATAGTTTCAACGCAGTGAGAGCAATTTGAACGTATATTGCAGAGAGAGAAGCGGAGGGTGGGGTATAGATTGTGAGATATGTTGTTCAAACACTCGGGCGACTTTTCTATATATCGAATTCGACAATCGTGCTGGTGTCTCCAACTTACATCATCATATTCATAACTTTAAAAAAGCTGATACCATGAAGACCGAACTTTTGACATCCAATGTCGGTTAAATTACAACACATATAAGGGAAGTGGGAAGAGGTGCCGACATACTGACAGAGTCACATGGCTTCACAGTATAGTCTTCTGGTTAACCTATTCTAAAGCACATACCAAGAATTTAACAATTCGATTTAACGTATCTCAGGTACGCTTTTATTGTACCTGTTCACGCGGCAACTTGGATGACATAACCACACTGCCCCTAGCACCGGCATAAGCGGTATTAGATACAAATCTGGAGAGCTGTGATGGAAATGCCACTTCTGACACCAACTAATGTACGGTAACGATTTACCCACTTCTGACACCAACTAATGCACGGTAACGATCAACCCACTTCTGACATCAACTAATGCACGGTAACGATCAACCCACTTCTGACACCAACTAATGTACGGTAATGATCAACCCACTTCTGACACCAGCTAATGTACGGTAACGACCAACCCACTTCTGACACCAACTGACGTACGGTAACGATCAACTCACTCCTGAGACCAACTAATGTACTGTAATGATCAAACTTGATATACGGTACGTAACGATTAACTCACTTCTGACAACAACTAATGTACGGTAATGATCAACCCACTTCTGACACCAGCTAATGTACGGTAACGACCAACCCACTTCTGACACCAACTGACGTACGGTAACGATCAACTCACTTCTGAGACCAACTAATGTAATGTAATGATCAAACTTGATGATAGCACATCTTAGCGTGAAATCACAATGATATGGTCAAACAGCAAAAGTGAAAATATTTCAGGAAGGTAGATATATATAGGGCTACTAACCTGCTTCAATGAACCTTTACAGAAACTCTATGATTGGTTGGATTTTCTTACAATTTTCTTCACAGGCCAATGAATATGCTGGAATTCCATTTGCAAATTTGAATTGACCAATCAAATGTTTAAAAAAATGGAAGAAACCTTGATGCAAAGTGAAAATTGATCCCACTCAATACCTGAGTGAGATTTTCACCCAACTTGAGCTACGTTTCACTCAACTTGAGTTCAATGCACTCAACTTGAGGGACATTCACTCAAGCATAAGAGTGGAAATTGATCCCACTCAATTTGAGTGAACTTGAGTGGTTTTAACTCAAGTTGAGTGAAAAGTAACTCAATGCAAGTTTGAGTGAACAGATACATTTCACTGAAATTTGAGTGGAACAGTTCACTCAAGTTTTTTTAGAGAGTAAGGTTGAGGCTACATTCTTTTTCAACAATTTATTTGTTCGCATATTTCCACAACTTACAAAAGCCACTTGAATTATCCGCTACCGGCAGCCTTTTTGTTCACAAATATCCATTTTACCGTGTGTGCTGGCAAAATGGAGACTGGCACCTCAAGCACATGTTTATAGGGAAAAATTCAATTTATCATGTTTAATCTAATCTTTGGTGCTGGGTACTGAAAGTATATGTTTATTGTTCCACAAAAGTGCTAAATTTTATTTCATTACGACTAAATTAGTTGCTAAGGCAACCATCTCAGATTAACAGAAATAACATTAAACTGAATAGGGAAATTAAAAAAAAAATCGATGTTTTGTGCATAAGATATTAAATTGGTATAACCCACATATTTGTATTTATGTAGAAGAAATAAAGTGATTTGCTTGTTATCTGACAATTTGAGAAAGAAATCCATGTTCCTTTCTATTAAAAAAAATCAGTTTTATGGTTATTTTCTCCATTCCTTGAGTGAGTGAGTGAGTGAATAGGGTTTAACGTCGCTTTCAACATTTTTTCAGCTATATCACGACGGGGAAGGGAAGGGAGGGGAGGGGGAGGGGCGGGGGTACCTACTTGTAACAGAGCAGATCTAATGCTGCCATTTTATAGTGCTGTCCCACTGAAATATCATGCCGTAGGCAGACATGACACCCCACTCAGTCACATTATACTGACACCGAGCGAACCAGTCCTTGTTCTATCCTCTTAATGCTGAGCGTAAGCGAGGGAGCAACAAGTTCCATTTTTCAAGTCTTAGGTATGACCCGGCCTGGGATCGAACCCAGTACCTACCGCTTACGAGGTCGACGCTCTAACCATTAGACCACCGCAGTGCGGTCTCCATTCCTTGATAACAATTTTAAAATTAACCCAGAACTAGGCGTCATGTGAACATAGTGTAACACAAGATGTCCATGGTGTTCATATGAACACCCACAGATGAGGAAAATCAGTTACCTGTCTCAAGTGACAGTTAATTCATTTTCGTTTAAAAACCTTCATGCCACAGTTTAATTAATCCATTATTAATTAGACACATAATTAAACTCGTTCGTTTTTGTTACTGTACAGAATGTGACATATGATATATCGTAGTTGCATAAATATAACACTCTTGAAGAATCCGAAGGTTGCAATCCGGCCAAAATAATATTTCGATGTAATATCACGGCAGACATGGTGAGTTTGAAAACAATAGATTCGTTTTGGTTCAAGGTGTCATATTCTAGATCCATGCTATAATGTTTACGACAAAGCAAAAAAACAGATGAAAGCTCAATTTCAAACGTCAAACTTTTCGTATATGCGACATGATTCTCAATCTAGTTAAACCAAGATGATAAATCAGGGGAATACCATCTAGACGTAACGCTATGAAAACTTCGTGCGAAATGTTCGCCGATATTCTACGAGATCTCATAATAAGCCAATCACGACGATTTCTGACTTTCCTCTTTGACAATGATTGACGTTAAATTCACGGAGATTATCATCTTCGCACGGCACAATCATTTGATATTTTCTACCCCCTAACAAAGCCAGACTTTTCGGCGGGAGTAAACACTTTGATCTTTACGGTTTACCACGCACACTGTCTGGAAATGATGCCATATTTGGATAGTGTTTCCTCATAATGTTTATATATTATTCCACGTGCTACCGTGTTTAATTACTGAGGGCGTGATTTTGAAATTGTTTCACCAAACTAGCTACCTGATTGGTAAATGTAGTTTCGAATCCACATGGGATTTATATAGGGCTGAATTCAGATATAATATTTCGTGATGTTATATCTGAGTTTACCGAGATTGGATGGTTCCAGTGACTTCGCCACCTGCAGCATGAAGACAATATGTATTTCATGTCTTAAATATACCCCTGAATATCCCTCAGAGATGATGGAAGTAAGTCGAGGTTGTATGTCTTTATTCTCTGATTATTTTTTTTGGAAGACATTCATAATTGCGGTGGTCACAAAACTCCGCCACGCGCGTGTTCATTCGCACGAGTAAACACGAATGGTGGGCTGTCAAGCGAGAACTCTCGCGTTATTGTATATCAGCGATACACTCTTTTGAGCAGACAATACATGGGCTATAAGTGCAGAAAATTATGGCTTTCGAGGAAAAAAGAATCAATATTGTATCGTTATTTTTTCCCCCTGCGTATATCAGATTAAGGAAGCCATATGTAAGTTTATCGTGTTTTCAGAGATAACAAATACGATACAGGTAATTTATTGGCGTCATATCATCTATTGAAAGTGTGTCTAACGTGCAATCAACCTCGAAATGTGGAATTCAAATCATTTCAAAAAAGTTTTATTAAGATAGGTAGAAATAATATACGAACTACCCAAATATATTTATTTGTTTTATATTTCTGCATAATACATGACATATCTCATGGTAGAAACTGTGATCTGGTAGAATATCAGATTTCTATCTTGGAGTTTACCAAGAATTTCAAGTTTCAAATATGTCAGGATGATTTGAGCTTTACTGTTCGAACAGTTAATTGTCATTATATACCAGTAGTTTGATAAAATAAAATGATGTTAACTCAAATTAATTTTGAACAGGATTTTGTCAAATTTTGTATTCTTCATTTTCTGGTACTTATGGCAGTCGAATATAATGCAAATAAATAAAACTAGGATTTTGTTTCATTTCGTTCTTCAGCAGTTCAGTTGTCTTA
>JAVTVY010006336.1:0-40977 GCA_036873755.1 Hanleya hanleyi
TGTCTTTTATATAAATATAATACCTTCACCAAGAGTGAAATTGGACAGAATTGGGTGGCAACGTACACGGATTTCTGAGATATTGATATTGCTTTTTAACCCTATCTGGCCTGGGCTTTTTGGGACCTGTCCAGGCCTGGGGGGGCCGAAATGCCCCCTCTACCCTAATTATTTTTCTATCCCTTGAGCTAGGGGGCTAAAACTTATCACATTATACCCTTGGGTCAAGCTCTACAAGAAAATGTAAAAAATCCAAGATGGCCGCTTTGATGACGTCACAGTGACGTCATTTTCAAAAACGTCATTTTTTGATAGATTTTTCGGTCAGATTTACCGAATTTTATATTTTTGCAATTTCTCCACGAAAACTGCATGAAAAATTAGCAAATATTAATGTGATATGAAATAAAATAGTTTTTGCCCACTTTTCATCGCAGAAAAGCAGAAATTTTGAAGAAATATAACGAAAACATCACTTTTCTGGTATCCCACGTGGCCGCCATCTTGAATTTACCCATGATCCTCTGCTCGGGGATTATGCAGTAGGCTCAAAAGGACCCCAATAAGATAAACTATAAAGTCACGGAGTTTCAGCTCTCCATTTTCTGCTGTTCCGGAGACAGTGCAGACAGTTTGGTAGGGGGAGCCATAATGGCCCCCCTCCCCCCAGGCCAGGTAGGGTTAATAATCCTGATCACAAAGTCAAATATTCTTGATTGATGTCATTTCCTTCAGAATAATTGGTGTGCCTGTTGGATAGGCGAAGTAGTAAAGTATTGTATTCATGGTATATAGTGACATCGATTGACCAAATGCGAGGGCGTCTGGAAATCCAGCCGTTTTATTTCGGGCATATCTATACAATTTGTTTGTCTTCATAAACTTCATCTTGATATCAACATCACGAAGTGATATCGATCGACGTAGTTGTATCCTTTGCCTATACTATTCTCAGTGTCATCTTCAAATTATGTTACTGAGTTTCTAGAACTGATATCGCATATACTGATCTTCACAATTACCATTGATATTAAAATGCAACCTAAAAAAAGATGATGGAACACGATGGCGAAGTACTGACAAAGATAGTGCCACGGCGCTGTAGCGCTCATCTGGCTATAAATGGAGAAAGTGCCTGCGAGAAATTTTTACTGAAGAACTGCAATAGATGAGTTTCTAACTTGCGTTGTCTCCCCTGAACAAAATGGCAACATAGTCGATTTCACAGGAGGTCAAGCTGCAAATTCATGATTGTAATTGGAGGTTATGGAATAAAGGCAATTATACCAAAATATAATGTGTGATTGTCAGTAAAGCTGTATAAGCAATAACCAGAACCAATTTTTATTATGTGATTGCAGTCGTTCATCCGTCTGTCCACTTCGTGTCCGGACAGTACATTGGACAGTTTTTAACCTACGATTCCAATATTTTGTGGGTATATGCACCAGGGGGAGACATGTCGAGTACGAAATATGTGCGACTGGGTTGTTACGATGGCAATGAGATGTAACAGGACATTTTTTCCAATGAAAGTAATCTCTGGTGAGGTATGGCCTAACCAAGACATACCCCCATCTGTCTGCGAAGATGTAAAAGATAGTGCCACGGCACTGTAGGTCATCTGTCTGTAACTGGAGAAAGTAGTTAACGAAAAATAATGATGACAAGATTTCACTGGCAAATTCAAGATGGCCGCCTGGTGGCCATATTGGATTTTTCAATCAGACCACAAATTGTATCTTGCACAACTAGGCCCCAAGGGAAACCTCTGTACCAAATTTGAGAAAGATCCATGCAGTACTTCCTGAGAAATCGAGATAACAATGTTTCATCTCGAAATCCAAGATGGCCGCCTGGTGGCCATATTAGATGTTCGAATCAGAGCAGAAAAGGTATCTTGCACAACTAGACCCCAAGGGGAACCTGTGTGCCAAATTTGAGGAAGATCCACAAAGTAGTTCCTGAGAAATTGCAATAACAATGTTTCATGGGGGAATCCAAGATGGCCGCCTGGTGGCCATATTGGATTTGTGAATCAGACCACAACAGGTATCTTGCACAACTAGACCCCAAGGGGAACCTGTGTACCCAATTTGAGAAAGATCTATGCAGTAGTTCCTGAGAAATCGCGATAACAATGTTTCAATGGCAAATTCAAGATGGCCGCCATGGCGGCCATATTTAAAATCGTATCGGCACCGCATGAACAAATTCTGGTCTGCTCATTGTGGGGAACATGCATGCCAAGTTTCAGCTTAATCGGTCAAGCGGTTTCAGAGAAGAAGATGTTTACGGACGACGCACGACGCACGACGGACGCCGGACGACGGACGACACACGACGGACGACGGACAGTCAGGCCATGGCATAAGCCCATCGGGCCTTCGGCCCAGATGAGCTAAAAAGTCATACGATCCCACACATAAATATACTGACTGCATATTTCTGAAAAAAAAAATGTTTAAATTCCTTTACATGTAAAAATAGTCTATCATTAACACGTACTAGCACATGACACGTCGGGTGGAATAGAATTTGACTTAAGATTTGCCAGCATTCAGGCTGGTGTTTTTTCAACAGCTTCAGGCCAGTCTGGCACATTAGATTGTTGCATTTCATATAAGTACGCTAAATCTATAGTCACCAAAATATTCAATTACTCCAATGCTGTCAAGGAGCTTGGCTGGAATTTATACACGTATAGAGGCTATAGTTGTAATTGTGAATTATCGAACTTTATCTATACACCATGCAAGCATGTTGTGACTGGTGACCTTGATATAGTGAGCGATAAGGACCTAACAATACTCCTGATGAAGGAACCTGAATATAGAGAGCCCAGAAAAATGAACATGAAGGCGGGCCAGAAACTTGTCCTGACTGCACTAGAAGAGTATGTTATTGACTGGTCAAAGCGAGAAAAAGTGGAACCTACAATACTCGCTGACTGGCTGGACCTCCCCAAGAACAAGGTCGTTGAAACAATCCGCATATTGACAGTAGTACCCTTCCCCAAGCAAAACAAATACCGAGAAACCTCAGTTCGCAAGAAGTTCTAGCAAATCTCCAGAGTAAATTCGTCATAATCCAAGCGGACAAAGCTTCAGATGATAAAATATTCATATGTAAATATTACTTTTACCAGGTGCTGGGCAAGGAATTGAGTATAAGCACACCATCGCCTAATAGGTCTACTTACTCCCAAACAGCTTTTATTCTGGAAGATTTATTTAACAACCACAAAGCGTTTCTCAAGGAAAGAGGTATTTGTCTTCCAGCCACTCATAACGATATACCGAAAGTGTACTAGACTCCCAAAATGCAAAAATCACCATACAAAGCTAGATTTATAGCTGGTTCTAGAAGCTGCACCACCAGGCTACTTTCAACCCTGTTGACGAGGGGTCCTTCAGGAGGTAAACGCATTTTGGAAAAGGTATTGCCCCACTATTTCTGAGAATTCTGGCATTGAATACATGTGGATATCGAAAAACTCAACTGTCCTACGAAAAAACTTGATGCTAAAGCCACATACGCACAGACATGTATCCACATGAGATTTCTCGACTCTTTATACTACAATCCCTCATCAGTACTTAGCTCATTAATAGTATCAGTGTTCAAGAAAACTGATCGCCGATATATTAATGTCAGAAGCCATAAAGCATTCTTTAGCTCTATTACATACAGGGATATCATTCATAGAGTTGCTCGAATTTCTCATTAATAATATATATGTGAAATTTGGCAATAGAATATATCAACAGTGTATATCCATATCCAATGGGTACTAATTGTACACCCCTTTTGGCTGACCTATATCTGATCTCTTATGAATACGACTATATGCAGACGCTTTCAAAACAGAGCATTTCAAATCCCCTTCCTTCTCATTCACCAAACGCTATATAGACGATCTCCTTGCTGTGGATAATCGCTATATAAATGACCCAGTGAAGGACATATATTCACCTTCACTGGATTTGAAGGAAACTAAATATGGCCCTAGCGGCACATCTTATTTAGACCTATATCTCTATAAAAATCGCTCGTCGACTTTAAGACAAAATAGAGGATTACAATTTCGACATGGTAAACAATCCCTATATGAAGAGTAATATTCCAGAGGGACCTGCGTATGGCGTATACATATCTCGCCGAGTAGCATTTGCTAGATCCTGTATTACATGTGACGATTTTAATCAACGTCACAAAACGTTATTGCAGAAAATTGTAAAACAGGGCTATATCATTAAGAGCCTCCATTCAAAGTTTCTCAAATTTGGCGATACATATCGCATGCTGATTGAAAATAAGAGCATAGCGTGCAAGATCTATGGTGGTACGTTTCGTAACTTGTGTCTAATTCCGATTAACCCGGTGTGGAAGCAACCGTGGTCCGCCAGATATGAGGGTCCGGGGACTATGGTATCTGGATATGGGTGCCCTTCGGGCACCCAGATCCAGATACTAAAGTCCTCCCTCGGAAACAGTTGTCCCCTATCAGTAGAAACCAGGATCCTGGTATCGTTGGTGTCCTGGTCACTGAAATCTAGACAGGAATGTCCCTTCTCATATATATAGGGCCCGGATCATGGCATCTGGCGGACTATGGGCGCTTCCACAGCTATGGAAGTCCTCAGAGTCCGGTTGACCTATATATGAAGCTAAAGGAATAGTAAAGACTAGAAATTCTGAACAGAGGTTCGGCCAGCAAATCGGTGATGCAGTGGGTAAAGGCATAGACGGTGGACAGTATAGCAGAAGGTAAGATTGTGGGTTCGATCCTAGTCGGGGTCAGTTGAAAATGTTTGATTTTCTGCATTTCTCATGTACAGCTTTAGTACGTCTTGTAAAGTTATACCGTCGCATCTTTGTTAAATATATATATATTTTTTAGAAAAAAATATTTTTTTGTATTTAATTCAATATACATCTTTACGGTGGCCCATATACGACATGCTATTAATTTAGTTTTGTATATATATTTTTTTCAGTTTGGGTGGGCCGGGGGGGGGGGAGGGGGAAGGGGTCTTTCACTCCTCCTCAGTTTCCACCAAGGTGCAAACGTTTTCAAGGGGGTGAAAAGGTTTCACCGGGGTGAAAAGGTTTTCACCTGGGCGCAAACGTTATCACCCTGGTGGAATCCTGTTTTAACCCAGGTGAAATCCTGTTTTCACCCAGGTGAACATCTTCTCATCCCGGTGAAAACGTTTCCACCCAGGTGAAAACCTTTTCACCCAGGTGAATGGAAAGTTTTTATCAGTTTTTAAGGAAATTCCTTAACTTGGTAAGGAATATTCCTTAGTTATGTTGAGGAATATTCCGCTGGTGTAACAGTCGAGGAATATTCCTTAAATTCTTAAAGATTTTTTTTTCTGTATACCTGAAGAGGTTGTATAAAAGCTGACATCCACATATACCTATCCACAATCAGACCTATGTCATCCTTAGCTCCTGCCGATAGTCTGCGATATTTGGCCAACAATATGGACAAGTACGAAGCCGGGAAAATTCAGCAAGAGAAACGTTCCATACGTCGAGCTGCTCAAAGGAATTATCAGGTTCCGATTGTTAATCTAATAACAGATCTGATTTCTAACAGTACGAATACCTAGCTTCATCTATATACAAGAGTTCATGTGGAATCGATATCTTTGCATATTTGTATCCCAAATCTGACGCCAGGGGCGCTGCTTGGGGTCCGGCTATGAGTCGCTGGATGACGAATAAGGAACTGTGAACCGCGGTCTAACTTTATGAATGCTCTAAATAAACACTAGACTATTTGCAATCAAATGAACAACTAAAGATATGAAAAGCTAAAATGTAAGCATTGAATTCTATCAATTCATGAATCACAGAAACCACAAGTAACAGGGGTTACAATAATGCGGAAGGGAGTCTGGGGAGGTTTAGTAACATCCAAGATGGTACCACCTACAATAAGTTTGATGCCTCCCTTTCAACTGATGTTAGACTCATAACACTCCTCATCTAAGGAATGAAAACTTCAAGATGCAAAATGATTATCATGATTATTATTAACTTTTTTTAGCTTACTGCTGTATGATGAAATATTACTGTATACATATGGCATAATTGTCTGTTAATATCACTGATCTGAAATATTTGAGTGAGCAAGTTAATTGCATTTTATCACAGTTTAGTTTTGGGACCTACATACATAGTTTATGTGTGTCCAACCTTCCTACACATTACAAGCGTCTAGTCCGTCATTAGGTGATCAGACTTCACACAGCGACCTATGTATTCTGAGTACATGTAATATCAATGATTTGAGTGAGCTAGTTAATTGCATTTTATCACATATTAGTTGGGACCTACATACATAGTTTATATGTGTCCAACCTTCCTACACAGAGTATAGGTGATCGGACTTCAAACAGCGACCTATGTATACCGAGTACATGTATTTAACATCACTGATCTGGGATAATTGAGATAATTATGGACCTACATACATAGTTTATGTGTGTCCAACCTTCCTACACAGAGTACAGGTGATCGGACTTCACACAGCGACCTATGTATTCCGAGTACATGTATTGTAATATCACTGATCTGGGATATTTGAGTGAGATAGTTAACTGCATTTTATCAGAATTAGTTATGGGACCTACATACATAGTTTATGTGTGTCCAACCTTCCTACACATAGTATAGGTGATCGGACTTCACACAGCGACCTGTGTATTCTGAGTACATGTTATATCACTGATTTGAGTGAGGTAGTTAATTGCATTTTATCACAGATTAGTTATGGGACCTACATACATAGTTTATGTGTGTCCAACAATCCTACACATAGTATAGGTGATCGGACTTCACACAGCGACCTATGTATTCTGAGTACATGTTATATCACTGATTTGAGTGAGCTAGTTAATTGCATTTTATCACAGATTAGTTATGGGACCTACATACATAGTTTATGTGTGTCCAACCTTAATTCCTACACATAGTATAGGTGATCGGACTTCACACAGCGACCTATGTATTCTGAGTACATGTAATATCAATGATTTGAGTGAGCTAGCTAATTGCATTTTATCACATATTAGTTGGGACCTATATACATAGTTTATGTGTGTCCAACCTTCCTACACAAAGTATAGGTGATCGGACTTCACACAGCGACCTATGTATTCCGAGTACATGTATTTAACATCAATGATCTGGGATAATTGAGAGAATTATTTAATTTCATTTTATCACAGTTTAGTAATGGGACATACATACATAGTTTATGTGTGTCCAACCTATCACTGATCAGGGATATTTGAGAGAGCCAGTTAATTGCACATTATCACAGTTTAGTAAAAGGACCTACATACATAGTTTATGTGTGTTCAACCTTCTCTAATACACAGAATATTCAGAGTACATGTATTGCAATATCATCAGGAACATTTGAGTGAGCTAGCTAATTGCATTTTATCAAAGTTTAGTTATGGGACCTAAATACACAGTTGAAGTGTGTAAGACCTTCCTACAAAGAGTATAAGCGGTCAGAATTCACACAGTGACTTATGTACCCGAGTCAAATTATATTACACAATGTATTAATGATCTGGGACATACCGAGTCATAATATGGTAAATAAAAATTTATATCCACCTTCCTGTACAGAGTACATGTAAAGGTGGTCAGACTTCACACATTGACTTTTGTATCTGAAGTCAATTATTCGTCATGTATCGATGATTTGTGATATATCGAGTGTTGCATTGTTTTCTTGTATTCATCATCACAGTTAATTCATAGTAAACAACACCCTTGTCTTCTCATCTACATGTAGCTGCAGAGTGTTATGTTGGGCCATCTGCTTCAACAGATGAGAGGGCTACAGGTATATGCACATTGTTCATCATTCTATCCCAGTAATGAGACTTTGTTTGCATATGATGGTGTCACTTTTCTATCACCAGTAGTATGCCGGCCATTGTGGTTGATTTTTTTGTAAGGGTGTTCAGGAATGATGAAGATTCAACACAGTTCCGTTTTGTTCCTCTTCTATATGTAATATGGTACCACAGCTTTAGCCTGAATATTTGTTGTATCACATTACCATTTCATCTTTTCTGTCACATCCAATGATACCGGTAGCCATTATCTTGTGATGCAGGCATGTCAGAGACCAATTATTTCACATAGTCCAAGTTATGAAATAATGCACACACTTCCACCATCATCCGAAACCCTGTAATGTATCATCCGAAACCCTGTAATGTAGTGATCCGCACTGTGACGTGTCTCTGATCTTTCTTGCAAGCAGTTGGTCCTATTAAACAAATAAAGAATTGTGCAATATAATTTGTCTTCACTATCCTGTCAATACAAGCTTACATTTGTAAGTACCATTCTATAAAATCTGAACTCATCAACTGTACATTGAGCCATCTGCAGATGAAGCCTTGATGACCCCCCCCCCCCACTCACCAACAGAGTGGCAAAATTATTCATTCTTGTTGCTGGTTTTAGTATGGTCTATGAGCATCATATATCTGATTATTAGCATTGAAAATGACAGATTATTCCTTACATCTTCAATCGCGATAAAATCCATTACAAGATGATGATGTTCACTCTGTGGGAGCCATATACACTGTCGCCTCCTTCATCTTCCTCCAACAGTCAGACTCAAACAAATGGCTCTTTCTGACCTTCTCCCTGTTACATTTTCTGTAGGAGAAAATATTAAATGGAGTAAGATCTAATATAACTAATTTATTCATAAAGGCTGGGGGAAATATCCCGATTTTCATAACAAGCACTCACTCACTCGGCCCCTCGCAACCCCTGGCAATTTCTCATGCCACCACCCTGCCTCGGGAATATCTCATGAAATCAATCCCCATGGTCTTGCCACATAAAAATAGTATATATTTTCACCACCACCCCCCCTCCTCCCCCACACACACACTTTACCACCATGCCCCCTTATCTGGTTTGAAAAAAAAAATCATAATTACTAACATGGATATTATAGTATACTAATTTGGTAGCTACCACCCTATGTTGCATGTTTGTAAATCTCATCCATTTGCCTCTTGCCCCCGCCCCCCCTCTCCCCCCTAACTGGATGTGTGTGTAGTGGGCATGGTGGGGGGGGGGGTGGGGTTATGTAGTGGGCATGCTGGGGGGCTTTATGGGGTAATACATGGTACAGCTATGATGTATCATTTATCAAGTCTTATCAATGACTTCTCAAATTTCCTTTGATTATGTACTTATAATGTATTCACTTACTACTTGTCATTCATCATGGTGTATTTCATAAACATCAAAATGACTTCTTCATCGATCAGGCACTAGGGCAGCTGGACTTCTCACACTTCTCACTGGATAAACAGTTACACAATGTTGACATGATATTACCCCATTGGACACAAAATGTTGCCAACATTTGATATAGTCTTACGACATTATGTAACTATTATAAATTCATTGGACTGATTAGAATTTCAGGCAAAATTGAGGGGTGACTGAATGTTAATAGATGTTTTGAATTATTATAGGATTATAGCATGCATAGGAATATGTCCAGTGAACAATACTATATAATGTCTTAATGTATTTTTTTTTTGAATAGGAGATTAATGCATATTAGTTTGCAAGGACCTTAGAGTTTAACAATCCACAAAAGCGTATTGCAAGTATTTTTGTGGACAACGCGGCTGATAATTACTGGTATCCATATGTATATAGCTGTTGACCTATGCAGATATAGTGACAGTTTAATTAATTCTTTTTTGGAAATACATAGGAAATTATATAGCCTGTAGATTGCACTCATCCACAACTGGTATGGAAAAACGACATGCTAAATGTACTATGTCGATTTCAAAACATAAAGCGAAAGCAACGGGGACGAGCTTTCTGTGCGTAACGTATTCAGTGTTGAAGCGCAGTCCAAACAATTGTTTGTCCATATTACTTACCAGAAAACAGATGTAACGGGACGAGTAATGTTCATTGTTAAGCTGCCAACAACACCACACGCTCTCCTCCTCAGACTGCAATCCAGCAGGTGGCGCTTCATAAAACGAAGGACGATAACCGATGGCCAGTGGAACCATAGTCCAGTTGAACGTTGAACCAAACAGTGGTTCTTTTGACGACCACCACGGGAAAAACAATAACGAGGGCGGGAAATACGTTGAACCGAAAAACAGTTGAACGTATACTCGGTCGGGAATAATTTTGACCCACACAACAGTATTACGTATTTCATTTTTGATAACTTCTATGATTGTTTCTGACTGTTGATAGGCTATTTTATGAGCGAAAATAGCAATATGCCATCAAAATAAGTGCATAACAGCGAAGTTTCCCAAATCGACACGCGTTATTAACGACTTGGACATTCAGTTTTAAGCATAACCACATGGTTTATTTGGAAAAGTCTGCAGAATTTAACTTAATATTAATAAGAAAATTACTCCCTGTTCTCAGACATTCATATCCCATTGTTTCGGTCATGTTGGTGTCGTTTTACCATGCACGGAGTTTCATGTGGTTGAACGTATAACCAATCATAGGTTCAACGTTTACGCCCAAGCTAGTATCATGTGGTTATACGTAGAACCAGTTATAGGTTGAAAGAAGAACCAATAACAGGTTCAACGTTTACCTCCATGCAAGTATCAATATATGCTTGAATTCGAACTGAAAACGTTCAACCAGATTCCGGGTAAACGTTTACTGTCATTAAAAATTGGTTCAACGTTGAACTGATAACAGGTTGAACATTTACTCCCTGAAATTGGCCGTTTTTACAGTGTAATTCATCGGTAAATGTCAATACGAAAACAAATCAAGCAAATGAGACTGATTTATGAAAAACGGTTAGCCTTTACTATTTGCACTTTTTATATTGATAGTAATATAGTGTCCTCGATAAGTATTAAAAGAGGACAAAATATGACTTCATATGTAGCATTCCCAGTACCAATCGCTGGCATAGGAACAACGTGAACGTATACCGATTTTCAAGGCAAACCGAGGTTGACTGGTTGAAGATATCAACACAATACAACAATTGCCATGGTTACAACAACGATGAGTCTTTTTTATATATCGAACTGGTGTATCGCCGTCCAGCTGGTGGACGTTTCATCCCCGAGGCTTGCCCTCTGTACAAATCATTGCGATTTTTTTGTTAGTTATGGAGAATGGAGTACGTGGTCAGCGTCGGAGCCCACATGTATTTGTTGCGAATACGAACTTACTTGCAATAAATAATCCCTCGTTTGAGTCGTTTTTACTGTTTGGCGGTCAAATAGTTCATCATTTTCCAACAGATGACTTGATAGTGTTATTACATCATCGCTCTGAAGTATTTGTATCTAATACCGCTCAAGCCGGCGCTGGGGGTCGTGTGATCATGTTATTCAATATGTCCATATGGGACACTTCCGCTTCTTGTGAAGTTTTAGGAATATGCAGTCCGTGTATTTGTCTGTGAAGTCATATGACTTCTTGTCAGTACGCTGACATCGTTTTCCACCGCCCTTTCAATGTTGCGTTCAACTTGAGCATTGTTGTTGATTCTAGTTAGAGAGTTACGCGGGTGGGATAATCATACTTATTCATAATAGACCATTTGCGGTCTCGGTTCACGACAACATAAGATCTCACCAATGGGAGGATTCTACATGAATTACCAATGAGTTTCAAAACCTCTGTTATATTATCTCTATCCCAGCTACAATGACATGGAATGCTCAAGCTGTTTTATACTATTGGAGAGGATCTAGATATTTGCCATGTGTATGAACGAGGAAGTGATTCTAACCGACAATAAAATTGGGTGGGATATGTAAGAAGTGGGAAAATTGTCGACGTCTGGAAAATAAAACGTAACCATATAACTCCACTATAAAAGACATTTGTATTATTCTCATTTGAATATCTCTCATTTTCAGCGCCTTTATCGAATTACGTTATAAGTTAGATCCTCAAAAATATCAGTACATCTTCACGTTGAATATTCCTCTACTTCCCGGATCCACATCAGCGGTTATTTCTAACATCAAGAGAGTGATACGATGAGAAGGATTATTTTAGTGATATTGCTTTTAATTAAACAAACTCACAACAAAATATATTTAGAGGTTTTGATGAAGACGGCCACGGCTTTATTAGTTAATTTACATGGAAGTGTATCAAATCCCAGTGGACTGATATATACATTTAGAGCTGACCGTCGGCTATGTAATGACACATCAGCAAGCTCAAGTATGATGTTTGGTCTTAATATTAGATACTGTGGCACCCAAGCTCCACAACCCTAGGAAGGGTGAAAACGTGGGTAGACAACACGTCCCTCGGAAACACATCGAGTGCTCATAACCGAATGCTCCTCGGAAATTTGTCGAGGTGGCACTCACCCACTAGGGGAAAAACATCGAATGAATAATACACATCACTTAGACTGCATGTTCCTCGGGAAACTCATCGACTAGGCAGCAAGACGAAATGAATCGTGTGAGAGTTTCACAAAACACTGTCAAGAGAGGCTGGTGAATCCGTGGACCCCTAACAGGCACAATTCCTTGTCCAATCCAATCATCTGGCGACAACATGACCAGTGCGAAAGTCTATCACACCAAGGGAGGCTATTCTTACCAGTAAAGCTCACAACTCCAACTGGGCGTGCAATACAGAATAAATTGGTTTAAAAGGATAAACCGTAGTATCTTCTTGAAATATCTCATAAAGAAAACGCAGTCGGGATTATTTTCCAGGACTGCTAAGTTTTGCTGACCCGATTGCAAAATAAAAACCAAAAATGTCAGCGTACTATAATTGAACGATGTGACATCAATTACAAGGTGAACAGGATATTTTGAAGATATATACCATGATAATTACGAAAAAGGGGAATTAATACACTAACATGAGAATAAAAACCTGTAAAAAAAATACTTACTCATCCTTCATTCTGGATGCCAATTCCAGCCGTCATTGAGTAGAACTGATATCATAGAAATGATATTCGTCTCTTTGTATAACATTCGAATATGGTCATGCTTAAGTGCGTCAATCGTCTTCGCCATATGGTCTGATAACCGGTGTCTAATAAATAGTTGTGGCCATGAAGTAGCTGTAGGTGTTCTTCGCACGTACAAGTACATCAAGATGGTTATCCCATTCAAAGTTCAAGATAGCTGTGATCACCATCTCGTTTTTCACTGAGTGGAACACGATTAATTTACAGTGAATATTGTAGGAATTACTTGTAGTTCAGAATATTCTTTACTCGTTATTACTGTAACACAATCTGTACCTGAGATAACTATCCAAAATTTGTAAAATGTTGACCACATAGTAGCTTAGCAAAAACCATTGCTCACCAAGCTCGCAAATATTGTGAGCTTCGTATTTCTATTAAATGTCGCGTTTCTAAGGCGTAATGTCAATCACATTGTACACAACCGTCTGTCGACAATCCAGTCCGGTACGGAATTGTATATCTGCTTTGATCGCTTCTTATCAGATCTTAACGTATGCGAGAGGGAAAAGTCAACTTCATAGCTAGGTGTTCATCTGGTTGTCGCATCTGCCTCCGATATCTTTAGTTTTAGATATTAACCCTATCTGGCCTGGGCTTTTTGGGACCTGTCCTGGCCTGGGGGGGGGGGGCCGAAATGGCCCCCCTAATTATTTTTCTTACCCCTTGGGCTAGGGGGCTGAAACTATTTTTTTTTCTACCACACTATACCCTTGGATCAAGCTCTACCAGAAAATGTAAAAAATTCCAAGATGGCCGCTTTGATGACGTCACAGTGACGTCATTTTCAAAAAAGACATTTTTTGGTCGATTTTTCGGACGGATTTTTCGAATTTTTTATTTATGCAATTTCTTCGCAAAAACTGCATGATAAATTAGCAAGTATTAATTTGATATGAAATAAAATAGTTTTTGCACACTTTTCCTCTCAGAAAAGCAGAAATTTTGAAGAAATATGACAAAAACATCACTTTTCTGGTACCCCACGTGGACGCCATCTGGGATTTACCCATGATCCTCAGTTCAGGGGGTTATGCAAAGAGGCTCAAAATGACTCCAATATGATAAACTATAAAGTCCCGGAGTTTCAGCTCTCTATTTTTCGTCGTTCCGGAGATAGAGTAGAAAGATTGGTAGGGGGGCCATTTCGCCCCCCCCCCCCAGGCCAGATAGGGTTAAATTTAGTTTTCAGATTCAACATTCAGAATTTCCGAATCAAACCGATCAAATCGATTACTTGATCAAACCTTCGTCTTATATGTTTGGCACAGAAATCGATTTGCTGAAAGAAAGAATCGCTGACCAGCAAAGAAATTGTTTAGATGGCATCGCACTAGATTAGACGTTTGACTACATGTTTCCGAAAATTCAAATCAAAGAGTTCGAATTAAACTGTTGGTATAATGGGGAGGCAAATTCGTAACGCATAATATATGTTCGTCTAAATCAGACATAAACCCAATACCAGTTTGACTCAGAAATAACAGGTTTCATCGACCACAACGTCCGAGCGATAGCCAATTACACCACCTATAAGGGAAGTGGGAAGAGGTGCCGACATACTGACTGCGTCACATGACTTCACAGAATAGTCTTCTGGTTAACCTATTCTAAAGCACATACCAAGAATCTAACGATTCGTGATATGTGTTGTATCTCAGGTACGCTTTAATTGTACCTGTTCATGTGGCAACTTGGATGATATGACCACACGGCCCCTAGCACCGGCATAAGCGGTATTAGATACAAATCTAGAGAGCTATGATGGAAATGCTCTGACAACTCGTACATTGGAGATTGGTGAGCTGTATCGTCGTCAGATGTAAATGACGGCATTTAACACAAAAGACTAGTCTGTAAGGCCCGATGTCGACTCGGCATCAACTTCCCACAAATGCCAACATATATCAAAGACCAAAATGTCTGTACAGGGGGCGGGCCTCGGGGACGAAACGTCCACCAGCAGAATCTCGCCATATACAGGTAAAAATTACAACACATATAAGGGAAGTGGGAAGAGGTGCCGACATACTGGCAGAGCCACATGACTTCACAGTATAGTCTTCCGGTTAACCTATTCTAAAGCACATGCCAAGAATCTAACGATTCGTGATATGTGTTGTATCTCAGGTACGCTTTTATTGTACCTGTTCATGTGGCAACTTGGATGATATGACCACACGGCCCCTAGCACCGACATAAGCAGTATTAGATACAGATTTAGAGAGCTATGATGGAAATGCTCTGACAACTTGTATACTGGTAATTGGTGAGCTGTTTCGCTGTGACAACTCGTACATTGGAGATTGGTGAGATGTATCGTCGTCAGATGTAAATGACGGCATTTAACACAAAAGACTAGTCTGTAAGGCCCGATGTCGACCCAGCATCAACTTCCCACAAATGCCAACATATATCAAAGACCAAAAGGTCTGTACAGGGGGCGGGCCTCGGGGAGTGGTGGTCATTGCCCTCAATATATACAAATTCTCCAGCTGTCTAGTACCGAGGTAATACATATGTAAGGTTCATGTAACCTCACACATTAGGTTTGTTTTCCTTCACCACAGAGCAGTAATACTGAGTAAATAACACTCGGTGAACCATAGTTAATAGGGGCGATTGTATGACTGGCCCATGGATGGACCGCGATGAACTTTAGCAACTGCATTCTGTCAGCAATGAATTGCTGGTTTGTGGATGTCCATCTAAATTTAGCAGCACAGTCTAGCCTTCTATCACACCAGAATTCATCAATCTGACGCCGATTTCAACTAGCCAGATGTTTAACTTGCAAGGCGGCTACAACCAGTCTGCCAAACATCATGTTATTCTCCAGGCAGCAGACGAATGTTATTGGCTAATGTTATTCTTTTCTTACATCTTTGAATTTCTTGACTGATAGTTTCGTGGATATATAAAGAACATGCCCCATTATGCATTTGGAAATGTTAAAATAAGGAGCGACTCCTGTCATCCATAATTGGTATTAATTCTACATCGCATAGGTAGTCGACCATCGTTCAAAACATGGGGCGAGCAGGTATCCAAAATGAGCGAATGTTGAACATTTGCGTCAATGCGAATAGTGTTTGATTCATTTGAGACTTGTTTTCAAAGACTACGATGTTGGAGACCTTAAGGTTGGATTTGTTTCCATCACCACTGGTCAGTAGTGAGTACACATTATTGGACAATCATTTGCGGCGACCAATACATAATATGATAATATTTTTACTAATTCATACAATGAATCAGTTTTATCGGGAATTTTTCTTATTGATATTACGGACCATTTTCCGATATTTCATACCGACAAAAGGTACGTCCCTTCAGTCATCGACAGAAGTGAAGTTACTTATCGAAATATTACGCCGGAAAAACAAGATATATTCTTACAAAAAATTACCACTAACGACTGGCATAATGTAGTGGACGAAAACACCGACGTAAACGTCGCCCTCGATCTCTTTTCATCGAATTTTTCATTGATTTACAATGAATGCTTTTCCGTCATAACCAAATCAGTTCTGAAGCTTAAAATTATCAAACCCTGGGTAACTTTGGGTATCTTAAACTCGATTCGTGAAAAAAAATAGACTTTATCGACTTCAGCTCAAACTGAACAATCCACTGATTAGAAAGCAATACCGACAATACAGGAACAAACTCAACCACACTCTAAAAGTAGCAAAAAAATATTATTTTCATAACAAATTCCATGTCTGCAATAATGATATTAAAAGTACTTGGAAAGTAATAAATCAGCTGCTCAATCGCCGAAAAACAACGATTCTTCCGAGCACATTTAATATTAACAATGTTGAAACTACTGATGCTTCTATTATTTCTAACTCGTTTAATGAATATTTCTGCACTGTGGCAAGCAATTTGGCCGACAAAATTCCAACTGTAGACTCTTTTTTTTACAAACTATCTTAAAGGACATTTCCCTGATAATTTTGAGTTCCAACAATGTACATCTTCTCAGATTTATGGAAATTATTATGAACTCTAAAAATAGTGCTGCTGGAAATGATGGAATACGTATGTCTTTGGTCAAACTTGTCGCGCAAAGCATCAGTATACCCTTGGCTAAAATTGTAAACCTATCCTTTCAGTCTGGAGCCGTCCCATCACGTTTGAAAACAGCAAAAGTTACTCCGGTGTACAAATCCGGCGACCCCATGTTATTAGAGAATTACATACCAGTTTCTGTTTTACCATGTTTCAGCAAAATCTTAGAAAAAGTCACAGCAGTGAATGTTAATGAATATCTAGAAAAAATACCATTCTTTGTTGCAATCAGTTTGGATTTAGGTCGAATCACTCTACATATTTAGCTGTATTATCCCTTTACGAATCACTGGTTGCTGGAATCCAAGTTGTTCAGTATTGTCTCCTTTTTAGATCTCGCAAAGGCTTTTGATACCGTTAATCACAACATTCTACTAAAAAAGATGGAACACTATGGATTCCGTGGCAAAATCAATCAATGGTTCGATAGCTATTTGTCCGATCGCGTCCAATCAGTTTATTACAATGGAACATCATCTGAAATTCTAAATATTAACTGCGGAGTTCCCCAGGGGTCAATTCTAGGGCCCATATTATTTCTTATTTATATTAATGACTTGATTTCAGCCTCGGACATATTGAAGATCATTTTATTTGCTGATGACACAAGTGTTACTCTATCTCATACCGACCCACGCGTCCTCTTTGAGGCTATGTCACATGAACTAACGTTATTATTTAATTGGTTTTCATGCAACAAACTTTCATTGAATCTTAATAAGACAAAATTCATGTTAATTTATCCCAATTCGAAAACAACTGTGCAATTTACTCTTGCATTATCTGTAATGGAGCATGCCATCGAAAGAGTTTATTGTTTCAAATTTTTGGGTGTTTACATGAATGATAAATTAAATTGGACTAAACACATCAGTGAAATAGGCAAAAAACTAGCTGGAAATATTGGTATGATAAATTCAGTTAAAGAATGTCTTAATAAAAAAACATTATGTATTCTTTATTACTCTCTGATTTATCCGTACCTAACCTACTGTAATGTGGTTTGGTGCAACACGTACATGAGTCACCTACAACCCTTAATTCGTTTACAAAAAAGAGCAATTAGGATTATTTCTTACTCAAGCAAATACGAACACTCTGCTCCTCTATTTGTCAACCTTAATATATTACCCGTCTTGGACCTAAACCAATACCTAATGTTACAATTTTGTCAGAAATTTGTTCACCATATTTCTCTGTTACCATATTTTTTTCATAACTATTTCACCAAATTATCCGAGGTTCATCAATATCCTACTAGAGGGTCCTCTACCAAATTATATAGACCATTCTTTCGAACCGATCTGGGTTTCCACACTTCCAAAATTAAAGGCCCCAGAGAATGGAACAAGTTGCCCTCCGATCTCCAAGCATGTACTTCAATGTCCTTGTTTAAATCCAAGTTAAAAAAATATTTGTTAAATGTATAATTCTGCACCTTGTCTACCATTTTCCTTCTATTCAGTATTCACTCGGTATAGTCCATTATTTAACTCTTAAGCGTAAATTTTAGATTACACCTTATTTATTGCTAATCACCTCACAAATATTTCTGGATGTCCATGTTTATATACCTTTTGTATTCTGTAGGGATATTACAAGCCCCTTGGGGTTTTCTCCCGCCGATCAAACTTTATTTCTAATTATTTCTGTGTTATCTGTTTGGGTATAATTTCTTGTATTGTATTCCTTATACTTTGGTTGGTGAATAAATTCAATTCAATTCAATAAATATCAAAATTAGACAGACGAAACTTTAGCCTTGGTGGTAAATGGCTAACTTTAATTCATTGGTAAATGTCTGGTTCCCGGAGCTATCTAAAACCAATATCACAAAGAAATCAGTCACAACCAGATTATCTACATTGAATATTACACTTCTCACTTTCAGACGTTGGAGAACATCTACATGATTGTTTTTGCCTCTTAACCTTCCGGCATATTGAAAATTCCTCATGGCTTTGTTTCAGAGAAAAGGAAAGATGACATCACGTTTCAGATCTTACTAAATGTACAGCTTTACCGATAATTACAAACCCGGTTTTCCTGACCGAACTCTTTCAAGAGGGAGCAACTACGACGTCAACCACTGATTTATACACCTCACAGAAGTTTTAACATTTTTGTGGATAACAACACATTTTGTTTGGTTCAACTTGGACAGGTAACTAGCTAGCGAGGAGATCCGTATCAGTCCTATTTGGCACCTAATGTACTAGCAAACTAGTGGTTCATTAATAACATATTCTAGAAGACCAACTAAACACTACTGGCATGCAGTAAACACCGGGTATACATTCCCGTGTACACTACATACCGGAGTTGTTTTCTTCCTTTATTTCCTAGAATATGTGATCAATAAAAACATTAGTTTACGCGTGCCAGAAGTTTGGCCTCAACACTCACAGAGGGAAATTTAATTAAACAAATCAAATCCCCTAGATTTTGCGTCGAAAAATTGAAATACCAGAAATTTTGGACAAAATGATGTCACTAGTATTTTTATGAAACAACCTCGTTTCCGCTGGACAAACTTCTGGACTTCTGTAAATGCCAATTTCAAACGTCGATACCGAAAAAGTGGTTTATTGGACTGAACTAACATAAAAGACAATGTTGATAAAGCACAAATCCTAGTTCATTTAGACCATTTCACATTTATTTTTGCTGTTATGAATTATGGCTCCATCTTATACAATTGTAGCCTGGTGTCTCATAGAAGACGCAAAAGTACTGCAAAAGATGTAATGCTATGAAAATCATGGAGAAATTGTAGTAATTTTGTAGAATCTCTATCGCCCAAAGCTGACAAAATATAGACCAGTCAAGTTTGAACAGTTCAGAAAGTTTACGATATATTATATCAAACCATGGCCAGCTTCCTCATCATAAGTGTGCGCAACCAGTCCTCGAAGTAGATGCTGGGACATTAGAGAGTATCCAGCAACTCTCATGGAAATTCAATTTGAAAGGACTGTCTATGTAATTTACTTTGTTAACCACTGCTATGTTCAGCATCACCTTCTGAGTTAACATACCTATAGCCATGATGACCACTTTTGGAATAATTACATGCAACATACAAAAGAAAAGACGTGGTGAAAAAGATCCCGGTGTACTGACAACAAGTCATATGCCCCAAAGACTTCAGTCTAAAAACAATACAAGAAAAAAGATCATTGAAATGATTTTAGTGTATGTGTTCATGTCGACATCTTGCATAACCTGCCACATATCCCACTTGGGCGTTATTAGATACAAACATGACCAAAGTATCTGATATTTGATTGCCAACCATCCCATCCCAAGCCTCCTGGGTATTTGTGCAGTCTGGTGACGGATTTATCATGAGAGCTACCCAAAACATCGTATAAAAGCCAGTGAGCGATGCGAACGAGCGTCTGCTGTTGGCAAGCCTGATAAATCCCCTACTTGACTGTACAGAAATAGATTACTTATTAATCGCCTTCGTCTGATAAAAGCACCTTCTCTTCATGAAAGCACAAAATTGCCCCTTTCCTTTGTACATGTATTTGTCTGTGGTAGACATTTTGACCGAATCATCCGTAGCTATGGCAGTATATTATTGCGTCATTCATAACCCCGTGTCACTAATAATATCGCCATGAAATGAAATGAAATCTATTCATTTGTGTAGTAAACAACGGTTCTGCTGTCTGGACGACATTCTATTTATATATATATCGATAAAGCTGAGGTAAATGGATATCGAAGAAAGAGAAATTATAGATCGCTTCTTACGTGCGCGATCAAAGGTAATCTTTTCGAACCGCGTGTTTTTTCCGAATATATTGTTGAAATGCATCATATACTCACATGAATGGAGAGCTTTTCCTCTCATAAATTGCTTAATTATGATTGAATATCGCGTGTTCGAACTGGTAATGTACATTCAGAAAGTGAATTTTGGTTGATAATTAAGTACAAACGGGGTCAATAATTCTAAATAATATTTATTTCCGCTTAAGCCGATATAAGCCGAGGCAAAATGTTTTTCGAACGAAGAGCCTTTCAACATATCATTGGCCCAAACGGAAAATAACGCCCCACCTGAGATAACTCATCAAGACAGCTAAATACTGTTGACATATTAGCTCAGCAGGAATCGTTTCCAAGTAAATTAACTTTGATCCAGAGTTGTCTGTGGTTACGTTTTAGTAATTGCATCAAGAGTTAGCACCATCAAGCAAACGGTTCGCTTTTCAATCGAGTACAATCATATTTAAAGGATACTACAGATGCCATGGCAATTTAATGTCCAATCGTATACTTACTCTTTATATAGAAAAGGAATTGTATGGAGTCTGTGTTTGGTGCATTCATACAATAAGATGTTCTACATGCTAAACCTGTCCATCTGCATATTGATGCCCTGAGCATTCATTTCAAAACACACAAGTTTTCAATGATTTGGGTAGCTCTCATGATAAACACGATGTTTTGGGTAGCTCTCATGATAAATCCGTCACCAGACTGCACAAATACCCAGGAGGCTTGGGATGGGATGCAGGCGCTTTCAAAAACCGATCCATTCAAAGCCCGTTCCTTCTCATTCACCAAACGCTATATAGACGATCTTCTCGCTGTGGATAATCGCTATATAAATGACGCAGTGAAGGATATATATCCACCTTCACTGGATTTGAAGGAAACTACAGATAGCCCCACAGGCACATCATATTTAGATCTATATCTCTATAAAAATGAAGCGGGCATTCTCTCTCGTCGACTTTATGACAAAAGAGATGATTACAATTTCGACATCGTAAACTATCCCTTTCTGGATAGTAATATTCCAGTGGGACCTGCATATGGCGTATACATATCTCGCTTAGTAGCATTTGCTAGATCCTGTGTTAAATGTGACGATTTTAATCAACGTCACAAAACATTGTGCAGAAACTTATAAAACAGGGCTATTCCACCAAGCGCCTCCACTCAAAGTTTCTCAAATTTGGCGATACATATCGCATGCTGATAGCAAAATACGAACGTAGCGTGCAAGATCTATGGCGCTACGTTTCGTAACTTGTGTCTAATTCCGCTTAACCCGGGGCTAGGGGCCGTATGAACCCATGTACTTCAAGATCCTCATGGTACTCATATGAACAGTCACAATCAAAGCGTGACTGAGATACATCATTTTTAGATGACGACTCTATAACGAATATTATGGATTAAGAATACTGATCAGCGATACGGATTTGATATTTTTGGAACATCATGATGTCTTGCCGGCATCATTGAAAACTGTTGACCGCTTCTCTCTTGCAGGAAACAAGCCTATGTTTATGTATACTATGATTGTCTTTTTGAATTTGGTGCTCATACTGTTATGTGGAAAATGGAATAGGTCTTTGGATTATGGACGCGGATATTCTCTAATGGACGACGGCTGGATTATGAATGACGGACTAGACGCTTGTAATCATAATCAGCCATCAAAGTGAATGTGTTGTTTACTGACTCAAGGCAGTGACTCGTTAAACATTTACCTCAGAGAACCATTGTGGTCATTTGTATTACCAGCATCTATACTCTGTAAATGGTCCCCTGAAATGAGATCTGTTTAATATACCTTGTGGTGAAACAAGTGGATAATGCAAGGAAGACGGATGGTGATGTACGTGGGGATCTCTCGATGTCGTTTGTTCTCAAAATACGTCCCGAAAAAATATAATCTCCCATCAATAACAGATATTCATGACAACAACATAACTAGTTAACACATATTTAGCTTGTTATCAACTCAAGATGGAATCCTTAACTCACCTGACTGGTTATTAGTTTGAACGCCCAATGCCAACAGCATTATTGTTATTCTTTCGCAACTCAATTCGAGCCGTTGCGATATTTTCTAAGCTCGGTGTAAAATTAATTTATCGTCATGCGAGTGAGAAATGCCTGCACCTCGGTGCTGCATTGTGTCTTTGATATAAATATAATGCTTCCTCCGAGTATGAAATTAGACAGAATTGGGTTGGCAACGTACAACGATTTCTGAAATATTGAATTGCTTATTAATGATCGTGTGTCAAGTATTCTTGATTGATGTCATTTCCTGCAGAATAATTTGTGTGCTCGTCGGATAGGTGAAGTAGTAAAGCATTGTATTGATCGTGTAGAGTTACATCGATTGACCAAATGCAAGGGCGCCTGGAGACCAAGTCTTCTTCATTTCGGACACATCTATATAATCTGTAGGTCTCCATCAATTTCATCTTGATATCACATGACCAAGTGACATCGATCGACATAGTTGTATCCTTTGTCAGTTTTATTCTAAGTGTGATCTTCAAATTATGTTACTGAGTTTCTACAACTGATATTATTGGATCCAGCTTATCGCTGTGTTTGTAGACTACATGTATAAATATCTTAAATGACAGGATCACCGGTTAGTGCTCAGCAAACTTCTCAATGATCTCAATTCAGTTGTGTTCCTGTTTGAACTCCTGAATAATTGTATGTAATATATGCCTTAAAGGGTCTGTATTGCCCAGCCAACACCAGTAGCTAATGGCGGCTGTTGTACTGTTGGATATCTCAATATGACTGATATATTGCTGAAAGCGAATCTTCTCCCTTAATCTCACTCAGTATTATTTTAACACTAATATGGTCTTATATGTTTAGGCTGTTACTATCATTCTGGCAGCTGGTAAATTGTGATACGACTGAAATGTTACGAAAATTTAAATGCCTTAACGGATCTCGCTGGCTATGGGAGTGCCAACTGTGATTGTCCTAGTTCTCGCCTCCTTTCTATGAGTTTTTCCTTCATGCTCAGCCCTAGTGAGATTCCCAGCATATCTTGTTCTTCTATATAGTACTACTTCCTATCCACAATGCCACCTTTACAAGCTTTCCTAAGAATCGGTGTTTGGAATTTGAATGGCGTAATACAAAACCTACATGATTGCAGACAACGCAAACTACACTCTCCCACCATGAGGGACATTTGTAACTCTCTTGAAATCATTGGTCTAACTGCGACTCATGCCACTGATGACTCTGATATCTGAAATCCCAGGTTTTACTTTGAAACATCTGAAAAACAGAGCAAAACACCTCAAAGCAAGAAAAGCTTCTGGTGGGATTGCCCTGCTAGTTAAAGATAACATTGTGGACGGTGTGTCCCCGTTGGGGAATAACATGTGTGAATCAGTAATATGGGTTAAACTGTGTAAGAATATTTTTTGTTCTACTACTACTAGTTTAATTTGAATGGCGTTTTCAATTTAATAAAATTATGCGCGCCAGGTCGTTGCATTGAGTTTGATGTACAACATAAATATTGATTTAAAATATCCAACTATACGGATTTGTAATGGATTAAAAAATATGTAGAAAAATCAAACTCCAAATGCGTTATTTAATGTCATGGTGAGGTTAGAGACATAAAAGGAAGGGAGCATATGTATGGACCAACACAATTAATTTAATAATAATAAAATCCTAACGACCCTTTCTAAAAAATAAATATATATAAAACTGAACTAAAAAGGCTATTATAGCACATGCATATTTTGTTTAAACAAAAATTAAACTCATCATATAGATTTAGATTTGACAATGTGAGAAAAATCGAGATTAGATGTAATATCTATACTCATCCTGATGAAGACAGTGAATGATGACCTCGTGGTATCATCAGACACCAATGTCCAACCAGAACAAGCAAAGACATTATTTAAAATAAAACTGTTTACCCCAATCCCCTCCCTTAAGCAAATGTAAGAAAATGTATATTAAACAGAGTGGTGAATAAAAACGAGATTTGATGTAATATCTATGCCTATCCCGATGAACACCGTGAATGATGACCTCATGGTATCATCAGACACAAATGTCCAATCAGAAAAAGCAAGGATACCATTTAAAACAAAACTCTTTCTCAGAGTAGAAATATTGGTATAATTTCTTAACCACAGGTAAGAAAATATATATTAAACTATTCTAGAATTTTATTATTCATCAACTTGTAATATGCATGTACTATTAATTAACCAATAAAACTATTATAAATTATTCCACAGGATGGAAGGGGAGGTAACAGTTGTATTTTTTGTTTGGATAAGGACATTTATTTATATGCTATATTCCCCCTGAAAACTCTAGAGAATTCACTAATGAACTCTTTGATAAACTGGAGGAGGACGTCTTGTGCTATAGTGGTAGGGGTGACATTGGGATCTGTGGGGACTTAAATGCGCGTACTGGTACTCTCCAGGGCTATATTTGTGATGATGAGGACACTACGCATGTTCCTATACCAGATTTCTACAGACCACGAATAACACTATATACAGGGTACATGGCAATAGATTTGATAAGTATAGATATAATACAAAAATGAATATTAAATGAGAATCAGTGATGATTAAATGTTGCAAATACTGACTTAGTATAACTGTTGTAAGTATGGAATACCTGTCGATTAACTATCGGAACGAAAGGTGGCAACTGATGTACATGACAAGCCAAGATTACTGACTTACGTAAAGTTTGGATTAACTCACGAAAGTAAAGGTGTCTATCATATCTGGCGCTTATAGTCTAGACGATCCCTTCTAGAACCATCAAATTATTAACTGATAGCCTGTGTGTTTTAGAGAAATGAAAGCTAACGTCAAGGCTACATCAGTGCTACCTGTAGATGACCCCATTTGCCTCAATAGAAATGATATCTTGATTTGATAACACTGAATCCAAAACATTCAAGACCTGAAGGCTGATTTGTTCTCCACTGACCACCAGGATATATATAATTAGCGATTGTAACGACGAGTAAATACCATGACATGAGAGATAAAAATTAGGCCTTGGGCGGAAAACGGTCAACTTTTGTTAATTACATCAATCCATCGGTAAATTTCCATATGACAACAGATCAGTCAACTGAGATTGATTTACGGAAAACAGTTAATCTTTGCTACTTGTACTTTTTTGTAATGGTAGAGATATAGTACCCTTGCTGAGTTTTAAAACAGTACCAATCGATAGCATAAGAACACCGAGAGCGGATACCTATTTTCACGGCAACCGAGGTGGAGTGGTTGAAAATATCAGCACTAAATATCAAATGTCATTGCCCTCTGTACACATCCATGTAATTTGTGACGTGTCAAGTTGGTCGAGAATGAATCGTTTGATGGAGGTCGGACCTCACAGGTATTTGTCCTGAATACGAACTTGCATTCAATAAATACTTCCTCGTTTGGGCCGTTTTTCTGGGGGTCACATCATTTTCCAACAGATGACTTGATAGTGTTATTACATCGTTGCTCTAAAATATTTGTATCTAACACCGCTCAAGCCGGCGCTGGGGACCGTGTGCACATGTCATTCAAAATGTCCACATGAACATCTACAATAATAGCGTGACTGGGATACAAATCATTGCAGAGATTACTTTTGCTTCTTGTGATGTTTTAGGAATATGCAGTCCGTATATTTGTATGTGGGGTCATACGCCTTCTTTTCAGTACGCTGGAATCTTTCCCCACCACCCTTTTAATGTTGCGTTTAACTGGACCTTTGCAACTGATTCTAGCTGGAGAGTTGCGTGGGTGAGATAAGCCTATCTACTCAAAATAGACCATCGGTTCATGGCATCATAAGGTCTCACCAGTGGGTGGATTTAACATGAATTACTGATGATTTTCGAAACCTCCGTTATATTATTTCTATCCCAGATCAGTTATAATAACATGGAATGCTTAAGCTGTTTTATTCTATTGGTGAGGATATAGATCTATACCATGTGTATGTTCGAGAAAGTGATTCCAAATCAACACTAATATTGGGTTAGATATGTTAGAAGTGTGAACAATTGTGGACGTCTGGCGACTAAAAAGTAACCATGTAACCCCACTATAAAAGACATTTGCCTAACTCATATCTCTCATTTTCAGCGACTTCATCGAATTATGTTATAAATTTGATCCTCACAAATATCAGCAGATCTTCACCTTGAATCACCAACGCACAAGGAATCATAATCAGACATCAAAGTAAAGGCGATGTTTACTGACGGAGACTCGTGGAACTTATACCTCAGAGAACCATTGAGGTCAATTGTGGTACCAGTGTCTATACATGCACTCTGCAAATGGTCCGCTGAAATGAGACCGGTTTAATATACCTTGTTTCCCGGAGGTAATGCAAGAAAGACGGCAGGAGTTCTCGATGAATCTATAGCAGATATTCATGGCAACATGTAGTTAACACACATTTAGCTTATTATACTCAAGATCGAACACTTAGCGCACCTGGATGGTTATAATTATATACTCCCAATACTTACAACATTGCTGTTATTGTTTTCCAATACAGCAATTGCGACCAGTTGCGATTTATTCTAAGCTCGGTGTAAAATTAGTATCCTCCTGGGAGGGAGAAAGATCTGCACTACGCTGCTGCATACACATACAATGTTTACGCCAAGTTTGAATTGGACAAATTTGGGTGGCAACGTACACGGATTTCTGAAATATCAATATTGCTTAGTAATGATCCTGGTCACAATGCCAGCCATTCTTGATGGTCATTTCTTTCAGAATAATTGGTGTGCTCGTTGGATAGGTGAAGTAGTAACATATTAAATTGATCTAATAGAGTGACATCGATTGACCAAATGCGAGGGCGTCCGACCACCCAGCCGTCTTCATTTCTGACAGATCTGTACCATTTGGTTTTCCCCATACGCTCCATCCTGATATCAACATCACGAAGTGACGTCGATCCACAATAAGATACATTTGTATCCTTTGTCTCCTTTATTCTGAATGTCATCATCAAATCATCTTACTGAGATTCTACCACTGATATCGTATATATATATTGATCTTCACAAGCACCATTGGGAGTTAATCTGGACAAATTAACGGCATGTTTTCTACTTGCACCAAGAAATCTTCAAAAACATACTTCCTATGATACTGACGCTCTGTTTCACTCTTCTCGCACCACATACAGCAAAATTCACTCGGGGACATTTCCCCCTTTCTTAAGACTTACTGATCTAATTGCAAAATGAAAAACAAAAGAATTTGTCGACGGACTGAAGTATCTAACTCATTGTAATTTAAGCCAATTTGGCGCTAATTACCGGCCTAGTAAACACGATATGTTGTCGAATCTAGCATGATAATTACGAAACAAAGATTATTACATGTAAATGAAGATACGGGATGCAATATGAACCGTAACAATGAAAGCGTGACTGAGATATATATTTATATACTACTCTATATAACGACTTTAATGAAAGTCTTATAGATTAAGAGTACTGATCGGCGATACGGATTTGAAATTTTTGAACATCATGAAGTCTTGCCGACATCATTGAAAATTGTTGACCGCTCCTGTCTTGCAGGAAACTAGCCTACATTTATATATACTATGATTTTGTTTAAGTTGCCGCTAATGCTGTTATTTGAATTAGGGTTTTGGATTATGGACAGGGAAATTCCTTAATGGACGATGGCTGAATAATGAATTACAACACATATAAGGGAAGTGGGAAGAGGTGCCGACATACTGACTGCGTCACATGACTTCACAGAATAGTCTTCTAGTTAACCTATTCTAAAGCACATACCAAGAATCTAACGATTCGTGATATGTGTTGTATCTCAGGTACGCTTTTTTTTGTACCTGTTCATGTGGCAACTTGGATGATATGACCACACGGCCCCTAGCACCGGCATGAGCGGTATTAGATACAAATCTAGAGAGCTATGATGGAAATGCTCTGACAACTCGTATACTGGTAATTGGTGAGCTGTTTCGCTGTGACAACTCGTACATTGGAGATTGGTGAGCTGACGGTCTAGACGCTTATATTACATAAAACTCATCCGTTGCTGGAGATATGTTTCAGTCGGCATATCGTTCAGTCAATATTCTAGAGCTGATGTTTGTCGCCTTGTCTTAAAATGGTATTGTGGATGCTTGCATGAAATATTGCTGCCGTACGACTGTCCCGGCATGAGCCAACGATGTGCAGTGGCCGTAGAGTTTACGTAAAGTTACCTATAGTCATGCGATCTCGTCTGATACCAAACAGCTGATTTGCGGTAAGTATATGAGCCATATGCTCCTCAGTTATTAAATGATACGCGTGAATATAACGAAACGAAAGTTAACTTTAATGCCACTTGAGTGTTATTTGCTTTTACTAGAATAAAATGTTACATTGATTTATTAAACACTGAATTTAAACATTTAGGAGATGAAGGCTAGTTTTGTTTTCCAGTGGCCTCCACGAAGTGAATAATTATCATTAACTAGCGTTTGTAACGACGAGTAAATACCGTGAGAGATAGAGATAAAAAAGGCTTGGGAGGGAAATACTTCACTCTGAGTAATCACATTAATTCGTTGGTAAATGTCCATAAGAATACGAGTCAATCCAATGGATCCTGGATGTCTTAAAGAAAATAGTCAACCCTTGACACTTGCACATTTTTATATTGATAGAGATTTATTATCCTTGTTGAGCTTTAAACAGAACGAAATACATGAATGTATAGCATTCCGTGTATCAACCGCTTGCAAAAGAACACGGCAAGACATATATCGATCGAGCCTATACCTATTTAAATGACAACCCATTAATATTATACATCATTTGTCATGGTCACAATGTCGAGCAGTCTTCATTACAAAACGAATTGGTGTGTCGCCATGTTTGAGGTTTGTAACTGATTAGAGCGGTATAACCAGATCTTCTGAAAATCGGTCATATGATGTCTAGGTTCGTGGCAATATAATGTTTCGTCAACGGTTGGATTTTACATACACGGCATTAAATATGAGTTTTCTGAAACTCCGCTATAATATTTCTGTCCTTGTTCTGATAGAGTGACATCGAATCTTGACGCTGTTTTATCCTATTGGGATGATCTAGAGATATACCATGTACATGCATACGGAAAGTGTTTCCGATCAATAACAGAATTGGTGAGATATGTAAAGAGGGGGAAATTTAAGACGTCTGGCAACTAAAAAGTAATCATATGACTCCACTATAAATTACAAGCGTCTAGTCCGTCATTCATAATCCAGCCGTCGTCCATTAGAGAATATCCGCGTCCATAATCCGAAGACCTATTCCATTTCCATATAACAGTAGCACCAAATTCAAAAAGACAAAAAGTATACATAAACATAGGCTTGTTTCCTGCGGAGAGAAGCGGTCAACAATTTTCAATGATGCCGGAAGACATCATGATGTTCCAAATATCAAATCCGTATCGCTGATCAGTATTCTTAATCCATAATATTCGTTATAGAAATTTCACCATCTAGAAATGATGTACCTCGTCAGTCACTTTGATTGTGACTGTTCATATGAAACCATGAGGATCTTGAAGTACATGGGCTCATACGGCCCTAGCCCCGGGTTAAGCGGAATTAGACACAGTTACGAAACGTAGCGCCATAGATCTTGCACGCGTAGTCGTATTTTGCTATCAGCATGCGATATGTATCGCCAAATTTGAGAAACTTTGAGTGGAGGCGCTTGGTGGAATAGCCCTGTTTTATAAGTTTCTGCAACAATGTTTTGTGACGTTGATTAAAATCATCACATTTAACACAGGATCTAGCAAATGCTACTAAGCGAGATATGTATACGCCATATGCAGGTCCCACTGGAATATTACTATCCATCACACATTTAATTTCCATCGTCTTTATCGAATTATGTTATGAGTTAGATCATGACAAACATCGGTAGATCTTCACCTTCAATCTGCCATTACTTCGTACAACCCCATCATAGGTTACTTGTAAGGTCAATGGAAGATACGATGGGCATGATTATTCTCTTCTAGGATCTCGTACAAGGAAACGCACTCGGGATTATTCTCCTAGACTGCTAAGCTTTACTGATCCGTTTGCACAGCAAAAGCCAAAACATATCAGCTGATTGAAGTACCTTGCGCGCTACGATTGATCGAGGTGATACCAATCACCGGATGAACCGAATATTCTGAAGGATTCACCATGATAATTACGAACAAAGGGAATTGATACAATAACATGATAACAAAAACCTATGAAAAGCATTACTTGCCCATCCATGCTGAAGGCCAATTCCAGTCGTTATTCAGTATAACTGATGTCATAGAGTTGATATTCGTCTCCCTGTATAACATTTGTCACAAAGTGCATGAACCATCTTCGCCGTATGGTCTGGTAACCAGGGTCTAGTAAATGCATGTGATCATGAATTAGCTGTAGATGTACTTCGCACGTACATCGAGATTACCATCCCATTCAAAGTTCTCAAGACACAATAATATCACCAATTCGTCTTTCACTCAAGGAAGATAACTCGACCATTAATTTACAATGGATAGTTACTAATGACTATTCATTCGTGAAGGAATGACTTTTATGTCGGAATATTCTTGACTCGTTACGGTAATAATTTCCAAGACCGGTAAGATATTGTCCACGAATTACCTCAGTTTGAACTTTTTTTCAAGTGTTGTGAGCTCCGTATTTCTTGTCACGTTTCTGAAGCTTAATGCCAATCACACTTTGTTATACATAACTGTCCCTAGACAATCCAGGCTGGTATGAAATTGTATAGGCTATCTGCCTTGGTCGCCTCTTATCATATCTTAACTAGAGAGAGGTAGGGCGAGAGTCTTCTTCACAGCTAGGTGAGTATGCATCTGGTTGTCGCATTCCCCCCAATATATTTAGTTTTAAATATTCAATTTACTCTTTAGATCCGACAGTCAACAAGTCGAGTCAAACTGATCAAAGCGGCGTCTTATATGTTTGGCACAGATATCGCTATGCTGAAAGAAAGAATCATTGATCGGCAAGGAAGTTGCTTTATGCGGGATCCATGTCTGATTTCATGATTCCGAAAATACAAATTAAACAGTTCGAATTACCATGTTGGCATAATGGAGAGACAGTTTCGTGGAACATCTTCGTCTAAATGACACATTAGACTAACGACAATAACAAATTGACTGTGTTACAGATTTCATCGTCCACCACAACGTCCGAGACATATAGCCAATACCAATGGTGGTCATTGACTTCAATATATGCAAATTCTCCAGTTATCTAGTACCGAGGTAATACATATCAGAGGTTCCAGATTAGGTTTGTTTTCCTTCACCACTGACCAACAATACTGAGTAAATAACTATAGTTAATAGGGGCGATTGTATGACTGGCTCAGCCATAACAAGTTCCGGGGTTTGCGGATGTCCCTCTAAATTTAACAGCACATTCTAGCCTTCAATCACACGAGAATTCATCAATCTGCTAGACGGCTACAACCAGTCTGCCAAACATCATCCTATTCTCTAGGTAACAGGTCAGTAGAGAGTAAACTTTATTGGACAAACATTCGCAGCGACCAATAAATATCACAGTCAGACAGATGAAACTTAAGCATGTGGTGGTAAATGGCTAACTTTAATTCATTGGTAAATGTCTGGTTCCGGGAGCTATCTAAAATCAATATCACAAAGAAATCGGTCACAACCAGATTATCTACATTGGATCTTACACTTCCCACTTTCAGACGTTGCAGAACATCGACATGATTGTTTCTGCCTCCTAACCTTCCGGCATATAGAAAAATTCACATGGCTTTGTTTCAGGAGAAAGGAAAATATGATGTCATGTCTCAAATCTTACTAAATGTACAGCTTTACCGATAAGAACACGGTCTTCCTGATCGAACCGCTTCAAGAGGGAGCAACTAACCACTAGAATAACGTAGTTTGACATTCATATTCCGGCGACATGGAAACGATAAAACTATTGCCTGTCACTGAGCAATTTTTAATATGAAAACTATGAAATCAATTCATATTCACATTTGAGAAAAGGCAATAATAGTACGCGGTTTTTTGAGATTACTACTTAAGAATGATTATGCGTAAACCGTACCGTGCTGCATCCTATGTGTGCATGACCCATGCAATTTAATTTAATTGATCTCTGTTCATAGTAATCCCAATGCCAAAATTCCCTAGGTGAGCGAAATTGAAAGTTTGTAAATCTCTTCCCAATCACATTAATTCAAATTATATTTTTCCATTAATCGGTTTTCACGTCCGGATAGTTACATTCCCGTTTGGTCGCTCGGCCAAATTCCTCGGATACAGAGCAAATCTGCATTAAATTACCAGTCCAAATCGCCTAGATTAGTTCATAGTGAATGTGGCAGATTTTCTGGACGATAGTATTTCATCTGTCTTATTTTAAGACGCATGGATCAATCAGTAGACAGAAATTCGCCAGCTCAGATGCGTTTGTCCGGGCAACGGCCATCCTCTGTTCGCAAAGATGTGGACATTTTTTTGACTCACCCTGCGGAGTCAATAAAATTATTTATGCCAGTGATGTTAAGTAAACAATAAATAAGTCGTCGGGAGACAGTTCTGTACTGATCAATGAAGAACTGATGCATATGAAACTTGTGACAATCTATCGTAAACCTTAGAAATAACAAAAATTTCCCAGATTTTCCCGGGGCACAAATTGAAACATATCCAGGCATTTGGCCTCAGCTGGATTACAAGACAACGATTAAACCACGCTTCCAATCATAGGATCGAGTTTCCGATATCTCTAGTTTCTGAACGCATTGCCGTAACTGCCATTTATTCCTAATTATCGTTATTAAATTTTCCCAGTTCGCGAGTGATCTATACTCCTATAGAGTGAGCTAGGAGCGATAATCTCAAGGATACCGACAATACCTTGATGTAACATACTTGGCTTTCGGTTCTTGGACAGACTTAGCTGGCCTGTTTATAAAGTAAGAATAATTTGGAGGCTATTCAACTGCCATCGCAAGAATAGTGGACTCGCCGGCCATTATCAGGTACCATTGCCTAATATATATGCTATAACCTTTAATTAAAATACAATATTTTAATAAAAATGGATCCTTAGTAAAGATAAACCCTTTGGCGTTCCTCGTCATTGGGATTTATCTCAGTTGGGCAATTCGGACCATATTCTTCAAATGAATTATAATTCTGCTTTTCAATCCGTGAAAGTATTTCTATGTTACACTCTCGTAATCAATAAAAGATTAATGCGGACTCTGGAGGTCATACATAACTATACATATTAAGGCATTGCAGTCTGAACGTCAGGACCATTTCCTTACTTTTAGGAAATCCAATCACTACTGAATGCCTCTCCTTGCGTATACCTCTGATATGGTGTAATTAGAGTACCACGGATATTATAGAGGGAATAGCGTGCGTAGGAGCCCCATAGCGCAATGTATATCACACTCAATACAACAGGTGTTTACCGAGAGAATACCCGCCACTGTTGCAGACATACCCTACATCAAGAGCCAGCTATTGCTTTCCAGCCCATGGCAGTGACTTGCCACGCTGGAACGTTTATCCCACAACGCCAATACGGTAATTTATATTCTGGCGGTGAAGGGTGTATCGTATGTATCCCTAAAAGGTTACCCAAACAAAAAGTGATATTCGGATGTTCGAATGAACCTTATTTCCTGGGACGAACAGAGGTAAACAAACAAGCGATCCCCCGAAATATTTTTCACGAGGTCATAGAGTAAAAATGGTGTTAATATGAACGTGGGATTCAGATCATTTGGAAGTCATTCGTCATACCGTCAGACCGTCAGACCGGAAGGATTTTCGCGTATCGTGCAACACGTTCCTCATTGAGGCTGGTAGCACCTGAATCTTCAAATGAATATAAAAACTATAAAGACAAGATAGCAAAAACTATCTTTCAAATTGGCCTCCTTGTTCTTTTATATCTTGGGAACTATCCTTTAGGACTTATAACAGAAACGAATTATCAAATTCCCTGAATGTTTCTACCGACAAAGCGGCGTTATCATAGCATACTAGAGTGGCGTTTGTACCGTATGGACATCGTATATAGATACTCGTATTACTCACAAGCTGTATTTACCCACGGACTCCTCGAATTTCCTTTGATCGTTCTTTTGTAATATATTCACTACACAAGTCACTCGTGGTGTATTTCAGATACCGCATAAGGTGTATTTCATACGGCTGATGTCGTTTTCGCGGATTAGGTCCAAAGAGGCGGAGTTCCACCATCGCCCCCTCAAGCACAATATACATTTTCTACATTGTCTACATACATTGTCTCGTGTCATCATGTAAATATAACTTATCGTGTTCAGTATATTATTGATGATCCACAAAATCGATATGTCAATAATATGTACTTTCCTTTTCGTATACGTGCGGTTTCCGTGCTTTAACCTGCCCATCTAGTCTTAAATGTCATCCAAGTGGAATTGTCCCTTGGATCGAAATAAACTTCATTTCCGGGAAACAACGAATATCAAATTAATAGTTTACAGACACTTGTGAGTGCCATTCTGTCACAGTTGTTTTGGTCCTAAATATATATATCGATTTGAATTATTTGAATTTTCCACACGAAATTCAAAGGTCTACAGGTAGGAACAGCGTGAATATGTAATCCAGTCAGTGATGTTATCTGTCCATCAGTGAGGATTAGTCAATGATATAGGACACAATGTTTAGTAATCTACAAGATCAAAATCATGTTTCACATGCCTTGTAATTTATAGGCACGTCACATTTCTATTTTTGACGAGACGTTCTTATGGGACAGCTAAACAGCTAGGCCGTTACCAAACTAAATCTGTAAAGACAACACCCATGGTGGGTTCCTAATATCGATTATTCGTGTCATTGAAAACGATGGGTTGGATTTATTTATCACTAATTAGTTGGTAAATTGATAGGCTAGATTCGTTTTCTTTGCTGATCAATTATGGTGAGTAAATAACAGTCGGCGCCAGACTTCAGTTTCCAGAAATGATGATACTGACCGGGCTGGCGTAAATGAGATTTGAGAGTCTGTGGTGAACGTTAAGTAATTAATTACTTTATCGGTGATTAACTGACCCAAAGATGGCCAATCTTGTCTCAACACATTCAGTTCACCAGCCACATCGGCATTACAAATCAACAGACTGATACTAACTGTATAAGCTTTCGGTTCTTGTCAACGTTTTTTTAAATTTGATGTGCTTTGCCACAGATAACATTGATTCCGGATTTGTGGTGAAAACCTAATCGATTAGCACGGTCTCTTTTTCGATAATACTTCCAGAAGTGCATCTATGTAACACTGTTTTTGAAAATAGCATAACGATCTTTGTTATTTTCACAAAATTACCCACAAGAACATTTACTATCAATTAGAACCTCTGTATTATAAATATTTGGCTAACATCGTCTCTATTTTAAATTAGCGCTTGATGAGTTTATACAGTAAAGCTGTTGGCGATAATTCGCCAAGGACCGTAGATTCGAAATACATTCACCGAAGGATCGTTCAGTCGTATTAACCCTGCCTAGACTCCCCGCCATCCCCCGTTGGTTTTGCTCTTATCTCCGGAACGACTGAAAAATTGAGAGCCGAAACTCCGTGACTTTGTGGATTATCATATTGGGGTCATTTTGAGCCTATTTACATGGCCCTCAAGGCGGAAGATCATGGGTAAATTAAAAATGGCGGCCATGTGGGATTACCAGAAAAGTGATATTTTCGTCAGATTTCTTCAAAATTTGCGCTTTTCCTGCATGGAAAAGTGGATAAAACCTATTTTATTTCATATCAGATTATTATTTACTATTTTATTATGTAATTTTTGCTAAGAAAATGCCAAGTAATTAAAAAAATAGACCAATCGGTCAAAAAATGACTTTTGTGAAAATGACGTCAGCGTGACGTCATTATGGCGGCGATCTTGGATCTTACATTTTCTAGTAGAGGTTGACCCAAAGATATAGTGTGGTAAGTTTCAGCCCTCTAGCCTAAGGGATAGCGAAAATACATAATTATTCTGGAATGTAATACTATTATACTGAAGGATCATATACACTGCGAGAAGGGTTCTACATGTAGTTTCCAATTCCTGTACTTCACCGGGAACCTAATAGAAAGTACAGTTTCCCGTTCAGTTTCCAATGGGGTTCCGGAAATTGAAACATGCGTTTTGACACAGTCATATACTCTTGTTAATCATTCTGGAAGTTCAAACTATGATAATGACAGATCATTCTCTCTCGTTACTCACATTGGAAGGTAATACTATGATTCAATCTCGTTAATCAGTCTGGAAGGTAATAATATGACACAGTACGGAAGGATAATACAATCTCGCTAATCATTCTGCAAGGTAATACTATCGTTCTGAAGGGTCATACTGATGATACTATATAATCTCGTTAATCATTCTGGAAGGAAATACTATGATATTGACGGACCATACACTCTTGCTAACCATTTTGAGAGGTAATACAGTAATACTGAAGCATCAATCACTCTCATTAATCATTCTAGAAGTAATGAAATGTAACATTTTTGCCTCCAGTTGACAACCGCCACGTGATTGGGAGGGTATTACGGAATGCTGAAGGGGAAATGGAACTAGAGCCTTGATATTTGGCACACAATTGTTCTATGTGGCCTCTCGTTAATCATTCTGAAAGGTAATAATATATGACACTGTTCTACAACACTTTTCTAAGTATTGCAGAAAAGTGTGCAATCGTACAAGAACGTCTTTTTCTAAAAATATCGTATAATGCTCTGGACATTTCACAACACACAAAGACCCATATATCAAAGCGAACGCAATGTTTACTCGCTTAAGTCGGCGACTCGCTACGGTGAAATATGTACCACAGAGCTACTGCAAAGCTACTGTGGTCATTTATATCACCAGCATATATACGCTGCAAAAGGTCACTTGAAACGAGAGCTGCTGGAAGCTTAAGTATACCTCATTTTCCGAAGGTAAACAAACAGATTGAAATATAGTTCAAGGGAGATAACCATTGTATCTGACTTCGACACTCAATAGTCAGCCGTCGTACTTGGAGAAGTTCCGCGTCCATAATCGGAAAACCTAGTTCATCAAGCTGTACGTATTACCACCAAATTCCAAGCTGGTTTACAATAAAATATATAAAACACACGATTCTTTCCTGAAGTAGAGAAATAGAGAGCACATTTCAACAATGCTGACAAGAAATCATGGTATTCCATTCGCCTAATCTCTATCATTTGCCTGTATCCCGTTTCCAAATGATTTTTTCTTGTCTTGCAATAAACGATGGCCTGCACTTCATTGCTGCATAATTTCTTGATTCTTTCATTAGTTCATTCTCCCAACTGGTTGCTGTTCCCGCTGTACTTCGAATGTTCTCGTACATCTTTACCAGGACCGGCGAAAGCAATTCTTGATTTGGCAGCTAGGATCATGGCACTTTAAGCGAGGATCCATGGGCCGACTAGGCTCCAGAAGCTCGTGGGGTCTAGATTGCCGAAGACGCGGAAGCAGCGCCATTTACATTCATAATTTAGAAGTCTAGACGGTGCACAAAGAAATATTGTGATAGAACCCTTTATCCCCTCCGTCATTATAGTTACTGTCCAAAAATTATAGTCCAGGGAATTATCTGGAGAAGGGAATACCCCCCCCCCCCCCACACCGGGCCTGTTTACTAGCTGACAGTTATATTTCAAATCTTGGGAAAGTTGCTTAAGCGGTATAAACGACGACTTGATAAATTACATCACTTCGACTAGGTTTTCGGCCCATGGCAGTGTTAGCGTGAGTAAAATTCCCATCTCCCATCGTGAAAAGCCCTGAATAAACGTTCTCAACAGAAAATTTATTTCGATTTTCCATATCTTCATGAATTTCACCGCATTGTCACCATCAGAAGATAACATCGATTGACAATGAGAGGTATTTGTATCCGTCGTCGCTCTCATTTTCTTGCGTCTTCATCAAATTATGTTACCGAGTTCCAGTCACTAATATCATATTGATCCTGACAAGCACCAATGAACGTTCATCTGGAAGCTGCGGGCGGATATGTATTCGTATATCATACATCAAACTGCACTCCGGGCTATATTCCTAAAACTTTACTGATCCAATTACAGAACGAGAGCAAAAACATGCCAATTCCCTGACCCACATTGGACGGAGTAAACAAGATGAATTCACAATGATAAGTACGGAACAAGGAAAACGATTACATGACCATGCGGATGCCGGAACGTTACTTTCAAGTAAAACACATGATGACAATCAATCGACGTTAGACGGAGTATCTCATCTGTGTTTTCGGGTCATCGAAGCAGCAATCGACCTTTCACGAGGCTTGTTTGCCCGATAATGGATGTCCTTGTATATAGATAGTTTTCAGCTGCTAAAATGTCTTCCAGATAGCAATTACAATAAATTTGGCTCGTGTTTCGATAATACCTCAACCCAAATCGCTTTTCTGTTCGTCATCCATTTGAAAACTGCATCTACATACATTGTCTGAAGACAACGACTCTAATCGTCAGCATCATTTCGTCATCGCTGAATAGTAAATTGTAAATTATTCTCGGTGCTCTATATGTCTCATATCCAAATTACTGTAATGACTTGCTTCATCACACAGTTTACCTTCTCAACAAAGGTACTCCATCATCAACGCATATCGGTATGTCAAGTTGTCCATAATCCAAGATACACCGGGTTGACGTCCATCAAACACAAGGAGATATTCCGTTTAGTGTTTCAATTTGAGCCTGTTAGTTTCATTTTATGCCTGACGCTAACTGTCGAATTTCGATCATTGGTGCCTGAATTATTCTTTGGACGACGGCAGAATAATTAATTTCAAGTCTGACGTCAATAACCAGCGTTTTGCTCTCCAATTATTAAATGATAACGCGCATGTGTACGAGAACAAAAACTAACGTCAGCGCTACTTCAGTGCCGATCTATTACAATAATCCTACGTGTATATGCTGCCAATTGCGTCAATACGATTGATACCTTTATTTGTTGAACACTAAAGTCGAACATGACAGCAGCAAAAAGCTGAAGGCTGGTTTCGTTTTTCCATTACCATTACCCGAGGGAGTAAGTATCATTTCACTGGTATCCGTAACGACGAGTAAATACTGAATCAAACAGATGAGAATTCTGCCTTGGGCAGTAAATGACCAACTTTTAGTAAATTTCATGAAATATTCGGTAAATATCTATACATATGAAACAAATCAAACAGATGGGATTTGTTTCTGTACACAGTAGAATATATTTGTTTGACTTATGGAAATCAGTCAACCGTTGTGAATTGTGCAGTTTTGTATATTATGAACATGTAGATGCATCATCCGAATTCAGATTTTTAAACCGGATAAAATGTGACATGCATGTGGAGTATTCCCACTACTAGTCGCTTGCATAAAAAACATTACTATGGTTACAATGTCGAAAACTCTTTTGCTTTATATCGGATTAGTGCATCGCCATCTTTGACCTTTGGAAGTAAACACAGCCAGCCAGTTTCTCCAGTGGTATAATCATATCTAATAAAAATCGTTCATATGAGGTATCGGTTCATGTCAATGTATAAGGTTTCACCTTGCAAAGGAGTTTTAAAAACCTCAGTTGTATTATTTGTATCCAATATCTAATATGAGCAGACGTTGGAAAACTTCTGGGTGTATTTACTTACGGGAGGATCTCGATGAAATTATGACATGAAAATGATTCCGATCGAATATAAAAAACATTTGCATCACTCATATATTTGATTTTCATCGTCTTTACTGATTGATAGCTGATTGAAGTATCTGGCGCGCTGTAACTGAAGATGACACCAATTACAGGCCCTACGTTCGACAGAGAATACACGATATTTTGATGATTCCACCATGACAATTACGGAACAAAGAGAGCTAATACACTAGTATAAGAATAA